>QVNW01001813.1:0-22478 GCA_014825475.1 Pseudomyrmex flavicornis
CGGATTACTCCAGCTCTTGCAAGCTTTCGCCGGGGCTGGTGACTGCGACATTATACAGAATTAAATATGTACGATAGAGAAAAAAAGATCTGCTGTAAAAAGTATCAATAGATTCACACCGGCGGAAAACGTAATTTATATTTTATACAATTTTCAAATTATGCATACACAAAGCATCTCTCTGTATATCTTACGTATGTGTATACGACGTCGTTACGTTCACAATAACGACATATGTACATTATTACTCACTTCGTATTTGCACATTGTGTGAAGAAGATTGGATTGTTTACATGATTGTAAATTGCAGTAATCGGTCGTTTTTTCAAATGCAGCAATTGCATTTGTAAGTACTACCGCAAGGATAGTACAAAATAGCAGATTGCAAATTATTGCCATGATCTTCTCTAATCGTTGATAATCGGATCACTTTGGCGAGTTTTTGCTAACTGAAAATAAGTTCGATAGACAAGACAATTATATATGCCGACAAGAGTCATTATATATGCCGCACGTTATCAGTTAACAATATAATGTATATATACATACATTATTGTGTCATGATAATGTATATATACATACATTATCATGACACAATAATCTGACTTGTTTTTATTTCTTACTTTTGCGCACTCGATAAGAAATGTTCATTGCTTCACACATTCAATGAGCAAGATCAATATCAAACTCAATATTAGTTCATTACTTAACAACGTAAAATTAAAATTGTTTTATTTGTACAGTTTCTTTTATTTCATATTTATAAAAAATAAAAATTGTGTTTGCATATTATTTGCAATTTATTTTATTTAAACTTGTTTAAGTAAAATATGTAATATAAAATATTTTTTTTATGATTTTTACTACTTTTTATTTATTTATTATTTTACTATTTTCGTGGAAAACTTAAAATGTTTAAAAAACAATAATCTTTTCAACAATATTTAAATGTAGTAGAAAAGATGTACGTAATGATAAAGAAGTGGAAAATAATTATCTTTCAAGTAAACATATAGCAACATTCTTAATTATTTGCACACTTGCAAGCTTTATGTAACATTTAATATCTCTAAAAGTGACATTATGAAACACGCAGATGTACAGATGTTAGAAGCACTTCGACATATGTTGGCATTGACAATCGATAATTATTGTTTACAGTATATTTCTGAAAAAAATAATAAAACTAAATAATTTATATAAACAAAAAATAATATAATTAGGTAAAAGGATTTAAGATGATAAGATACAGCGATAAAAAAAATACTGATTAAATTAGGAATATGTGTCACAATTACGACTATGTGACAACAATTTTTCTTAAAATCAAATATTAAGTACATGAGACAGATTAGTGATGATAAATAAATTGATTATTTATAATTAAAATAAACATACATGAGTTGTGCACAATTAATTTATTCCGATAAACATCTATTTATTTTCGAAAGCAACGCATTTATCATTTCTTGCATTTTATCGTTAAAATTATCGTTAGAACATGAGAATTAAAATTTCTGTAATCGCGCAAATCAGATATAATGTTCTTGAATATGTTTTACCTAATAAGATAATTAAAATTCCGGGATTTATTGCTCTTTTAAGCGAATCGTACGAAATTAATTTCGTACGATTTCTTTCTCAAATGAGAACTCGTCGCGTCATCCCGCGCGAGTCACATATTTCTCACCCAAATCCGAGCATTAATAAAACCGAGAACGTGAAAAGCTATCGTGGTCGATTGAAAAATCGTGCTGCTCAAAGTCTTTGGCTTATCATTATACACGCCCAATAGAACGGAACGGCCGAAAGAACGACTCGATCTCGGATCACCGCGCACTCCACTGATTGTGAGAAATCATCATTTTTTTTCTGTATCTCTTTCTTTTTCTCTCTTTCATTCTTCTGAGACTGTTCGACGTCAAAAAATAGGGGCTTTGGTGGGCGGGTGGCTATTCGAATCCCTCCGAAGGAATGGATGAATGGGAACCAGACGTCCATTCACGCGCGCACCTGACTTCTGAGCGTCAAATCGTGAGAATCGTCTTCGAGATTTTTGAAGATCTCTTTCTTTCACGTTTTTTTTCTCTTTCTTGATCAGCGCTTGATCTCGGAACGCTGATCCTCGGGGATAAAGAAACGCGACGCACGACAATTTTTTCCGCAGCGACACGTTTTCTCAGGACGCTCCCTCGATTACGTCTCCGCGTCGTAACAGTTAGCGAAGATCGCGCATCGAAAAACACGCGCTGTGAAAGCTTTTCTTTTGTGAGTTTTAAAAAATAAAAAAAGAAAATAATACATGTAACAAATATAAATGTAATAAATAATAAAGTTAATACGATAAATGTACTTTAGCAAATCATTTTCGAAACGCGAGTAAAAAGTCTGTGAAGTTCGACAAGTAGAGCTCGTTTTCAAAAAATGAAGGTTCTTCGTCCTAAGAAGAGAGACGTTCGGCACCTGTCACGTTGTTTTCTACGGAGCTTACGCCCCGACCATTTCGAACGATACACCTGATGCGAGACAAATCAAGCGAATACACAACGGCGAGCATTCAGCGAGTGTCCCGTCGAGTTTTCAATTCCCGGACGTTCCGGAAGCTCGATTTGTCACGCGTTAACAATTATACCCGCCTTCGATTGATAGTCCGAGACAAATTGATCTCGTGAGAACACGAGTGAGCGGCCTTATTTTAATGTAACCCTTCTTAATATCGATTTACAAGATTAAAAAATCAAGCGTAAGAGAATTAAAAGCAAATTAATATTCAAATAGAGAAAAGAATATAAAAACTTTTGGCATTTTATTTTATTTTTCTTCGTCATTGTGTTCTTTTCTGTTTGCTTTTTTTTTTTTTTATGTTTCTTCCGACTTTTCAGATCCAACCTTGGAAAGTCCCTTTTTCTTGTCCTTCGTTGATCGCCACGGTCGCGGTGTCCGGAATTCGAGATCGATCTTCTGTTTCTTGTCGCCAACGTCGCTGTGCTTCCTGATTCTCAGTACGAAGATATTCGGATTTTCTTCCCGATCCAGTTGCTCTCTCGATTTGTCGTGTTCATCCCTTTCTGCCGCTACTTGAGAAGATTTTGAATCGTCGTCCTTCACATTCGGATGCAACGTAATTGCGCGGCATCTTTCGCGATTGCGGATTGTCTCCGCCACGTCTTCTCGAGAAGCGCGACAAATTTCGAGAGTACCGTTGGCCATTTCAAACGCGACGCCATTTTCATCGCACTTTCTTAAACTCGATGTCGAATCCTTCGAGGCTACCTCCTGATCGACGCACTCGCACGGAGGCTCGTATTCCTCCTTGTCCCGCTCCTTATGCATCCTAATGATTACGCGATTGTCGTTGATGACGGCCTCGATCTCTTTGTACGGCTGTTTCTTCCGTACAATCTCGGACACGATCTTCTTCGTTGGAATTCGCTCCGCGCTGAATGCTCCCATCGATTTGTCTCTCGACGATTGTTTGCCGACGCTTTCTTTCGACGCGGCGCTTAATGTCCTGCAATCGTGTGTTGCATTTTGTTTCTTATCTCATTCAAATTTACAAGGAAAAAAATAAAATTTGTTCCGCGAATTGGTGATACGTACGTGGAAGGAACGTGTCCCGAACACAATGGAGCGCAGCGGGATCTTTTAGCGCAACAAGGAAATCTTTCCTCAGATAACGAATACGGACGTTCTGCTTGAGCGACCGACGAAAGCCGCGATTGTGAACAATCGCAGGCTTTGGTAGCCGCGATCATCCTCGTCGTTCCCGCTGCTTAACAGTGGATGCATAAACTTGGTGCACAAGCTACATGATGGCGAGTGAATTCAAAGATCGGGTTATCCAGACGGTGCCATGTTTGGTTGTGAAGAAAGCGACAAGTCCGCGGTGAAACGTGAACTTATTTCCTAACGAGCAAAGATTGTGGCGGATTTCGAAGAATCGATCTTACACATGGAATGCAATGATCTTACATGTAACACATTCTAACAACCAAATCATAACCACATTTTCACATAAAAAAAAAAAAAAATGGATCGTTAGAAAGAAAATTTTTTCCTTTTTTTAATATAAAAAAAATGTTGGCTCTCAATCTTTAAATTACCAGTGAAAATGCAGTCTTTTAACAACAAAGGTAAATAATAATCTTGTTTTTAAATTAATGATTTTGTAATTTTAATTTAGGATTGTACTACTTTGGGACATAACTTAACAACAAGATGTTTTAACAAGATATGTGTTCTCCGATGTCCCGTCCAATGTCATATCCATCACAGTCGGCTACCAAGAACGTTTGCACAAAATATTACCAAGAGATCGGAGCGGAGATGCTTAGCAACCAGCTAATTATCAGATTGGAGAAAGACAAGATCAAGTCGAAGAAGAAGCGAAAGGAATGGGATCCTCCTTGCGACTGCGTCGTGGTTCAGAGACCGACGAGCAAGAGCGGTCCGAAAATACTCAATGCGTATTGCGACGATCGCATCGTGTTTCGCGTCCAGTCGGTGTCCCATTTGCACAGAAAAGAAGATCCCGTGTACAGAGCGCAGACTATTGGATACAAAGTTTGTTCTTATATTATAAACACGCAATTTTTAGTAGATAAAAAAAAAAGACAATATTTTTAACTATGCGTTTATTTTTTTAACTGTAAAAGTTTCCGATCTAAAAGCAAATCGTCCAACTTGAATTCTCGGCAGATAGAACCGTGCAAAGATGGGGAAGACCGTCGCCAGTACAAGACCGTTACAGTCTACCCGCAGTTCACTTCGGGAACTCAAGAAGTATACAGCGATTGCATAACCGAAGGCGATCAGAGCGTCTTCCTGTTAAGGATAAAGAAAAAGGCGGAAGGTTCCGAACGGAGAGATAGAAACGTCGAACTTGAACTCAGAACTCCCAAACCACCATCGCGGTCGCCATCGTCGCCACCGCCACCGGCACCATCTGAATCCGTACCCGTGGTTGCACTACCGCAACTCGTTGCCGATTTAGTTAATGACGAAACGAAGAGAAATTGGAAGGAAAAGACAAAGAAAGCAAAAGTGAAAAGAAAAAAGAAATAAGTAACAAAAGCGTCGTTTGTCCGTTAAACATTCGTTCACACTTGATTCTTTATAATAAAGTGTCCTGAATATACAAAGACAAGGTTGTCGGCGATATTTTCAGTAGGAAAGACTAGAATTTCGTGTCGTTTATAAATGGGAGACACGCAGATAGAAATCTTACACAGAGTACATGTCACCGTCGCGACAACTCGCAAATGCATGGAAGCGCGAAACTAGCAAGTGCGCGTCCTGCGAGTTCATTCATCGTTCCGATCGACCAGCCATGCAAAATTGCTTCGTTACGGCCAGATCGAAGAGAGAGAGAGAGAGAGAGAGAGAGAGACTCTTCTCCTCGTTCGGGACTGTTTCCTTTTTTTCCTTGACTCCTTTTTCTCTCATCCGAAACTTCGGCTTTCACGACGATCGATGACGCAGCACACGTGGAGACGATGGCATTGTCAAATGCCTACACTATTATCATAAGTGCCTCTAACTCCTCGGTGCCTTTGTGTCGGCAATGGGTTTTCACGGTAAAACGGCCAAGTCGAAGAATAGGCAACGAGACTACCGTGACTTTTCGCATGTCGAAACACTCACAATCGCTCGGCGATCTCTCTGCAATCCTCTGACTGGACTCTCAAAAAGAGACGCGTGTGTGCTAGAAATATATTTGCGTATATATAATATAAATATGAATAATTCTTTGGTTCAAACCGCGTCGCGGTTCGAGAGAGGAGAGATATCTGAAGGATATTAAACTGTCCTCATATTTCCTCGACATTGTCACAGATTTTCTTCGGGTCGTCACAGTCGACGCATCACGAATGTCCCGCGAGCGGCATCCGCGACACGTTCGTGTCGAGATGTCCATCCGACGTGTATAATAAAGTGAAAACGCACAAAGGGAGGATGGATGTCGCGATTATCGGCCAGGAAAGTGACAGCGGGATAATGCGACGGACAATACGGCGACGTCGGAGTAAGAAAATGCGTAGGCGGTTTCGTAATCGTGAATGGCATGGGAGTTCATAAAGGTGTCGTTTGCGTTCTGTGTGGTCACGTTTTAAGAGCGGCGACAATGACGCTGGCCAATAAATTAGGACGCCACGAGGAAAAAGAGAGAGAGAGAGAGAGAGAGAGAGATGATTCTTGACGCACACGGGGAAACAGCGAGTGAAAAGCTACTCGTTTTTTCCCGATCCGGGAAAGAAATCTGCGGTCGTGTCGATGAATGGAGCGACAAGTGACCGCGATATTATATACGTGGAACGACTTGCTGCGCGCTAAGAAGAGGATCTTTTACGCGAGAAATCGGACATTTTCGGGGGATGAAAGAGAAGCAATAATTCACGAAGTACTTGAGAAGCGTGATAAAACAGATATTTTCGCACGGTCTATATAGACGGAATATAAAACTTGTAAAAAGCTTGCAAGCATCTTGAGAAAATCTCTCTTTCTTTTTTTGGCAATATATTTTTTTGGCAATAAAAACTGTAATGAGGATTATATTGTAGTTGAACAAAATAATTATTATTTTTTCTTTTGGAGAAGAAATATCACTATAATACAAAAATAAATACTGCTATGATAATTAAATAAACATTACTATAATGTTACAACATTATTAGTAACAATTATTTTCTTTCTCAAACTAATAATTTTTTATCTTCATATAAATTAAATTAATTTTATTATTCCGAGTTTTTTTCTCTTGCTCTCCGTTAACAGTCTAATTGTCATCAATAACAGGAAAGTAAATAAATCAGCGAACGCGTTCGCCGCGGGCGGTGAACTCGCGCGAATCGTCGTTCAGGGTGGTCCGCCGATTCTTCACATTGTAACATCGAAAATGTCACTGCCGAGACTGCTTGATCCGCGATAAACGAAGAGTAAGGGGAGAAAGCCGTAATATCATCATTATATTACGTCACAGATGCGCGGATCGAGGATCTCGAGACCACCGTTTTTATATATTGCGGTTACGGCGCTATTGTGCGCTTCGGTGTCCACAAAAGGACCCACGAAGAACTCCCGCGGAGAGAAGGTCTGCGACGTATAGCAGGGTTACTGATTGGCCGCTTCCCCTGTCGACAGCTATGGTAATCTGTACGCACTTCCTGAATGTCTTCCCTTTCCGATTTCTGCTCCGTCACCTGCTGACGTCCGCAGACGACACGTTTTTACTGAAGAAAAAACATTTTACGCGTGTCGCTATTTGGTAAATATTTTGAAAAACTGAAATAATATGTAACCTTGTGGTTTAAAAAAGTGTGTGTGTGTGTATTTAAACGTTTAAATACGATTATATTTTATTGTAAGTTTAACATCTTACAATATTAGATAAAAAAATTTAATTTCTATAAAACAAATTTTAAAAAATTATATTTTAGCAAGTAAAATATAACAAAAAGTAAATTTTTAATATTGTTCAATCTTTTTATTGTGTAACATTGCAAGTGTGTGAACCTTGTCACGCTTTTAATGCAAGTGAAAATATTGAACTTGCATAAATCGATTTAGCATAAATGGCAGCAAAATAGTAGTAATTACGCAAAAGTGATGACTATGTGTGTATGATTATATAATTTGCTCTGTCTATAAAATTATGTGAGCGGCAATACTTGTGCACTTTGAACAATAACTGTTTTCGGAATTGGCGAAGAAAAATGTAACGATATCATGCTGGAACCAATAATAGTCTTGACAGCGCTGAATTGCTTTTTCATGTTCAGTTCCACAGTCACGACTTGTGTGTTATGGTAATTATTCGTCCGGAATTTAGAGTTGTTTGCTCTCTTTTTCAAGACTGTAGACAAGTCTTTATGCAAGACTGTAATTCCGAACGTTGTATTAGGTGGCAATATCAAAGCCATCGTTGTTGCACTAAAACCAATGATATTCAACAAAAGCCCGTTTTAAAGAAATCAAAGAGCGCTACTTTACGAATCCCCAAAAAGCTAAGAAAATCCGACGGCCACGTCAGTAAGTCGAGTACAAACGGTAGTCGCGAACACAAAAACGACAAATGTCCGAAGAAAAAATCAAGGAAGAGATTGCAATATTTAGCGGAATATCAAAAGAAAAACGGCGGACAAGAAGCGTCACTTTCGTAAATTTCATTATTTTATTAATATTGTTTTCTTCCTCTCTTCTACATAAGTTTCTTATAAATTACACACTTTGCTTTTCATTGTGTCTGTTAAATTTTAGAAATGAATTCGACTCAAGAGAACTCAACGAAAAATCAAAAATGTCCGAGGCTTCTCAGACGATAAACGACACGAAATCAACAGTCGTGATGGAGTTCTCGACAGTTCAAAAAGTTGTGCAAATCGTCGACGATTCCGACATCAATTCATCGCGTGCACCTCTCAAGGATATTGTTATTCAGAAAGACACAATGACCAAGAAATACGATCGCAGCACTGAGCGGAATTTCGAACCTAATGAAGCTGTTGAAAATTTTCATTAAATATTAAACAATTTTGTTTTTTTATCAATTTTTTAATATAAAAAATTGTGACTCGCAAGTATGGTGACAATATAAATATGCATAATGTCATGTTTAACGACTTCACTTGTCGAGGAAATTTTGTGTACCATACAAGATGTAATCACGCATGTTTAAGGTTCTTCAACCTTCTACTTCGCATTTCTTCGATCTTATGAAAACGAAGAACTCTGCTATCGTTCAATGTTTTTATTCCATTAAGTCCGTTATTTATTTCTGATCTGATTGAAAACAGACGCCATCGCCGCCGGATCTTGTACAAATACGACGCTCTCTTTCGTTCGCCTTCGAAACCGCGTCGTTTTTTCTGCTCAAAGAGCAATTCGAATTATCGCAACTGTCCGAATGTTTGATCCGTCTGTCGCAGATCGGCGAAGTGGTCCTGGTTTTTCTTCGCGAGCTCCGATGTGCGCCCCGGCAGGCGTCCGATACTCGATCGCACATTTTTCCCTTACGACACGCGCGAAGTCCTTGTCGATTCTCGCACTCGAAATGCGAGACGTCCTTGAACCTTCGTCGCGAACAAGCTGAATTCTCTTTCGCGCATCTCGGAGGATCACGTGGTTCTGCTCGCCGATGTTTCGGGACCGGTTTCCCACGTACACAACATTCGTCCGAGTCCACTTTTCTTAGATCTCTCGAGAATCCCGGGAAACTAAATAAGAGAGAAGAGAAGCAATATGTCCGAACACACGAGATCGAGTCGAAACAGCGGATCGGTAGATCGGCCGATTTTATTATTCAATCTGCGCGACTGTCACGAGCTCTCGTACCATACCGAAAAAAGAATGCACCAGATGCACGTTATGCAAGCGCTGTTGCATATGGTAATACAGTCCACCATTTCGCAAGTCGACGGTGATTTCGCATCGCGAAGGAAATGGAAAGTTCCGCGCGCTGTTTTATGACTTCATTTTAATATCCGAGCTTTGATCTTTCTGAATTCGAAATCAGAGAAACGGAACTTTCAAAGCGCGATCGCGATTCTTGACAGCGACAAATGCAATGTTACGATATATGACGGTGAGACGTGAAGTGCAAAGGGATCGGTCGCGACTGACTGTCGATTGCAATCGAAGAGAAAATGGAACCCATATCTTTCGTCAGTTCAACGCGCGGAATCGTTTCGCGCAATCGTTTATTATAATGAGCAAATCTCGGGAATGCTGGAGATCGTCGCGTTATGCAGCTGCGCTTGTCTCGCGTGTCTCTGGTGCGCTCTCGCTTTCGAAGTGTGAGTTTTGTTTTTTTTTTTTTTTCTTAATCAGCATTTTCTCTCTGTTTTGCCGTGAATCTCACGTTTGCTCGTGAATTTCGCAGAGCGAAGAACAAATGCGGTGGCAGATGGTGTACTACGTTACGCAATCCTTGCGAGTGGCGATGGACGAAGTGCAAATGTGTTGAACGCGTCATTAGACAAAGAAATTCACCGTGTAAAAAATCCTGCTCCTGTTTACGTTCGTCTTGGTAAAATTAAAAAAAAAAAATAGAATATTTTACTAGCACACGTATAGTAATGACACTTTGAATTAATGAAACTATCAGAAAAAGTTATCAGAAAAATATTGTTATGCGGCATACGTAGTTTCATAAACTCAAGGTCTCAAAGTCTCTCTATTCATGCTGTATAGTTATCAGTTCTTTTACAAAACTATCGGAACAAAGTTATCAGAGAAAATGTTAGTAATTATAAGAGTTTTTATTTCATCGTGTGCAATTGTGTGTTTGAATCGACGATGTTAGAAAAACCGGTCCTATGTCTGCAAAGTAATTCTACATATGATTTTAAATTGTTTTTTTTATTTTGCTAAAATTAATTCACACATTGTTTTTTCGAACTTGTTTTTAGATTTGTTATAAATTATCTCCTTGAGATCTTGAGTTTCGTTCTTTAACAGTGCCTTTCCGTCGTATAAGTTCGTATGTAAAATGTGTCGTCGTGTAAAGCCGGAGTGCATCTGCGCAAAACTCTTTTGGCATAACGTAGCAGTGGACCAGTAAGTATATTAGATTTCGATTAAGGTAAGTTATCGCGCGACAGTCTCATTCAAAGGTTTAATTTAACGTTATGGAAAAGTTATTCTCAAAAGTATTGTCGATTCACATGTCGTACGAATATTTCAGACTTTATTTTATCACACAACATGTCATTGGAAATAAACAAGTAGTTTTATTATGATGAAAAACGCCGTTACAACAATTTTACTTCTTTTGCCAATGCGATAAACTTCTAATAGCGGTTGTCCACGCTTTGCACCGAATGCCAGTCTGGCAACTTCGCGCGCGTCTAACCAAATCTGTCAATTTGCTCGAACAAACTGCTAAAATGACTTCTCACTTTCAATCCTAAAAAAAAAAAAAAAAAACGCTTAAAGGCAATTTCGAGGCAAGAAAATCACAAAACAGTGGTGTGTCAAGACGTTAATTTATGAGACATTGATGCCGCTGTTATCTGTCTATGTTTCGTCAAGAAATATTGCAATCTTTCCGCGGCTTTATTTCGACAACAAAGACAGTCAATAGTAATATTCTAAATTTTTTTTATAGTATTCGTATGTTGATAATCTATCGCATTCTAGTTTTTTTTTTTTTTTATCACTCGCAAGCATAGTTTGACAGCTAAAGTTTAAAATGTGCCTTTTCCACTGGATTTACGCATACACCTCACATGTAAAAAGTGTCATTTGTAATTGCATTTATCTCAACTTTGATCAAACATTTAGAAATGTCACAAACGTTTATTCAAAGTCTTTTGCTTAATATGTTGTTCAAATTTGGAAGAGTAATTTTGATTCTACGCGATAACTTACCTTAAAATCGATGCGTTACGTAAACTATTAATAAAAACCTGTTTATCCACATTTTTCCTAGCAGTTACACCAAATATCAGCTCATGAGAGTCTCATGTAAGTCTCTTTCTCCGAACTTAATCTGCCAAGAAATGTCTAGGTCGTTACCTAAACAGGTTCTTCGAGGATGCCAATCTCGAAGTAATAAAACCAAGCAAACTAAGAAATCGCGGCGTTCAATGCCAAAATCAATCTTGCGAAAACAGTGCACTGAAAAAGAAAATCGAGATGTGAAAAAATGTGATGTCTGCGAACACCGAATAAAGAGAAATCTGTGAAATCTTATACACGAGCGTAGATTATATGTAATTGTAATCTCCTGAGATTTCAATTTCTAAGTGGTAATTTTAACGATGGATTCGAACGCAGTTTTAAACGCGAATTTTTTGAAGAGACTTTGAAGATATTTTCTGCGAATTTCCACTACTTTTGCGCGGAATCAACAATCGAAATTGATACTTCGTTGTCGCAATCGGGTCACAGCGATCAAATTTCGTTATAGAAACCGTCAAGACGGACAGTTTGCATTCTCTCTACTTAAGTTCACGCACGTGCTCGGCGCTTGTCACGCACCTGAATATTCTTTCTACAGTACGTGCACTATACTATACGTGCATGATGTTTGGTGGGGAACTTGGTTGTAACAGGCTAAAGAAGAGAGGAATCGTTCCTCTTTGCTTCAAATAGATAGAGAAGTTCTGGGAAATCGCAGAAGATATTTCTTTAATCGTCGAGCTGCATCGCTTGCACTTTTATTTCACAAACTCGACTCAGGCAACTTTCAACTTTTGCACGAAAACAAGTAAGTGTCGCAACACTTTTAATTGCTTCTTGAAATCTTTTTCTTTTTAAATAATTTAAAAAAAAACTATGAATGAAACATACAATTTTGCAAAACATAAATTGTATGTTTATTTATGAAATATGTATAAATTGTATAATTATTTAATACAAACAAGTGTGAGATTAATCGTAATAAATTCAGTTTATAATTTTTTGCTTTTCTTCTATAGTGGAAGAGCAGTTTTTAGAGAAAAAAAGATTTTATTTAATTTTTATTCGAAAATTTTGAAACAATTTATCTAATTGAAGCCAGGTGATCAGTAATAATTAATGTTATTTTTTTTAGAAATAAAAATATATATTTTTTCTTTTAAGCTAATTAAAATTGCATTCAATCTTTTGTCTACTTTGCATCTACTTTGTGTTTGTGCAATAATGCAACTCGCACAAATTTTTCGATAGATAACTACAATACAAAGAATTAACTTATTAACTTATTGTTAATTTATTATTACAATAAACAATGTAACTTAATCTCTTATCGAAAGCAATGCAAATTCGAGCCGCTGAAAATATATCTCTATGTGAATGTCATTTCGGTTAGAGGACAATCAACCACTCGGTATTCAACGAGCCGATCGGCTTTCAAATAAAAAATGCGTGTTCAAAATTTGGAAATAATTCAAAAACGAGGTCACATGCGCGAAATTGTTGTTTGCGTCACGTACAGCATTCTTTTTCTATCTTTTCCACCTTGACGATTCTCTATTTCGTGTGTGTTAACTTCCGGACTCACCTTCGTTCGGCAACAACGTTAAACAAATATTTTAAAAAGGTAAACATCGTTTGTACAGTGCCGAGTGCAGACAAGGCTATCTTTCGAGCAACCAATAAATCGCGCTGCGGCACGCAGTATATAAGAGAAAATGAATATCATTCTGTCACACCTGCAAATTAATTAATATAATAAATTAATATATACAAAAAGATTAATATACAAAAATACATGAAAACGGAATTATTGCAAATTATTAGTGTGAAAAAATCAGTCACTCTTTTTTTCTTAATTGCTACATAAAAAAAAAAGCTGACTCATGTCTTTTCATATTTTGAGTGAGGATTCAATGACACTATTAGTTTTTAATGGAAAAACATTTTCAAAGTCAACTTGTTTGTATCGTAAATATGTTTTTTATTTCGAAATTTTATTCTACAAAAAACATCACTATTTTTGTCTAAAATCAATTTATTGTAGGATCTCTGTTTTTTAAGATGATATCATAGGATTGTTTGTCTCTTTTATTAATTTATTCACATCAGTTTGCAAGACGTCTACGATAAACATCTTTAATATTTCCGCATAATATATCCGTACTCTTGTAAAAATTTATTGCTAATATAGTCAAAGTAATACTTACTATAATATTAATATATATTATATATATTATATATATAATATTAATAATTTTAAGTATTAAAATCACTTTTGAATAGTGCTTTTGTTATTTAAAATAAGTATTAGTTTAGCCATACTAATAATAAATTTTTGTAAAGATGCATATACATTTTTTATGTTTATGACATTTTGTGTTTATTGATGTTTTTAAATAAATTTAGTATATGCTTTTTCTTACAATGTTTCTAAGGCAATGACAAATTTTTTAATAAGAACTACAAACCTCTTCATAGCTTCGATAATATGTTAAAAATTTATTGGTATGTGTTATGTTGATTTTTAGCTACATGTCTCTACCGGACATTCATCAGTTGGTAATCGAAATTCAAAATCAAACATTTTCTTGCTAAAAGGAAAACGAAACGACGAAGAATTATGTAAATTTAATCTTCACTTGCGCTTTATTGAAAAGAAAAGTGTGATGTTAAATTAAACATGTAGTTTCGCTATTATAGAAATCTGTGATTGTAGCAGATTTGCTGTTTTATTTTTCGTGTCTTACAAATCACTGCAAATTCTGTTCACTGAGCAATGCTAATGTAAAAAAACACAAGTGTATGCAACGTTTTACAAAACAAAACAGCACATACTACATAGGTACCAGTTGTTCGGAATTTTCTTTTGTACATCAAATTCGACGATTTCCGTATATGCAGACGAGCGATATCAATTTTGGTTGTTGTTGTTTCAGAAAAGATCATGACGTTGTTACCGCCAACGCCAGCGCAACAGAAACGCATGAACACGGAGCTCCCGCCTGACCCGGAAATGAGGAAAGAGGACATCAGAGCGCTACGACAATGGCTCTTCAAGCAGCCGCATTTGCCGAATCACATAGGTTCGTTTTTTTCATAAAAATCGTCATACGTCCGATTGGCTTCCAAAGACGATAAAGTCGTGGATAATCTTTCCGATAATTTGCAGACAACGACAAACTGGAAAGGTTTCTTTACAACTGCAAAAACAGCGTCGAGAGATGCAAATTGATTCTGGAGAGATACTACACCGCTCGCACAGCCTTACCGGATTATTTTGCTATGCGCGATCCGTTATCTCGGGACATTCAGGATTCCTACAAAGTCGTGTAAATAAAAATATTATGTTTGCTTTCGCAAATCAAGAGGCAAATCAAGAGTAACGAAATTCACGCGATTGAGAAGTGAGGAGATTTAAATCTCTACGAGGAAGTGTTGTCCAAATACTTCCGATGATAAATGTTTTGCAACAAAAAAATTTGCAAATTAGAAAGTCTCGATTAAGTTCACTGTGTTTACTGTGTTTGTGAGTTTTCTACGCAAATATTTCTTTGTTAGGGATTACTTCGTCTTGCCGTCGTTAACCGAAGAAGGATATCGCGTCTCTATCGCCAACATACATAATTCGGACCCCGACAAGTTCTCGTTACAGGCGATAGTCAGGCGTATTTTAATGGTATTCGACATTCGTCTGATGGAGGAAGCCTGCTTGTCCAATATTATGGTTGTAGATCTTAAGGTATGACACACAAGCGTAATTGTCTCAATTACTTCTTTTTTTCATTCGTTTTATTCGCGTCTCAATGTCACGTTACAATTATTGACGACGAATATTTGCGCGACAAGAATTTCCTGGCTTCCTGGTATTTTTCAAGATTTTATTTCTAAGAATTAAATTTACTAAATTTAAAGTTACTTGAAATTTATAATAAATTTAATTCTCAGAAAGACATTTTTTTAGAGAAGAAAAAAGAGATTGTACGAGATGCAAACTGAGTATCGGATATAGATTTTCAAATTCGAATTTAATTCGAATTACGCAAAGTGTGTTAATTTACAAAACAAAAATATTTTGCAGCTCTTGCTGACTTTATTTATTTCACTCACGTAGTTAAATGTATTAGCGTTATTGGTAAATTCATTGAACGACGTCCATTGCTTCGCCTAAGGGGCGAGATTGCAAGTTTTTTAATAATCTTATAACACCAGGGTGACCCGAACTTATATACGTTCATACGTTGTGAAAAGAAGATATATGAAGGATAAGATATAGAACCACAGGGGAGATGAAACATGGAAGGGAAAGTTGCACTTAAGCGCTGAGTACATCGAGAGCACTCTCACCTAGTTACGCCGCTGTGTTAGTTTAAAAGTATACGAAACTGCGCGAGGCTAACAAAGTTTTATAAAACTAGTCGCAAAAAGATGAAATAAGATTATCAAAGAAAATGCTTCTTTATTGTTTCTGTGTGTGTGTTTTTACTTTAAGAAATAACGCAGCGATTATTTATAGTTCTTCTAACATTAATTTCGCGTAAAGTTTTTATATATGATGTTTTAGAATGCCTGTCCAACACATTTTACAAAAGTCTCTCCGACATTAACTGTCGTGAGACGAGCGTTGCTGG
The DNA here is from genome assembly GCA_014825475.1 of Pseudomyrmex flavicornis. Lineage (NCBI taxonomy): Eukaryota > Metazoa > Arthropoda > Insecta > Hymenoptera > Formicidae > Pseudomyrmex > Pseudomyrmex flavicornis. The sequence goes on from QVNW01001813.1 coordinate 16,029, forward strand.
CGATGCAAGATTGCATGCCCTTCCGATTGCACAGTGTTCACTTTCTTCACACGCCGTCGTTCATCACCACCTTCATCAACTTGTTTTTCCCGCTTTTAAAACCAAAATTAACTCAAAAGGTAAGAGAGGCGAGATTCTCGATAAAGTGTAAAAAAGTGCGTGGAAAAACACGAGAATATAATTTTTACGTTTGCAGTTTCATTTTCACAATGGAGGCGGCGAGGAACTGTACGCTTACATGGACAAGGAAATTCTGCCCAACGAGTGGGGTGGCAAAGCGGGCACTTTTCAGGAACTCAATGGTAAATGCAATGTTTTTATTTTTACATTTTAAAAGAAATAAAATAAATTACTCATGATGAAATTATGAGAATGCAAAAAATTCACAATATTTCAATTTTAAATAAGTCTAATTTATCGTATTCCCAAACGCAGACGCGTGGCAAGAGAAAATCGAGAAAAACAGAGATTGGTTCTTGCGCGATGAGAAATTAAGTCGCACCAACGAGAAAGCTCGTTTGCCGGAATCGAAGTCTTATTTTCTAAAGGAGTTGGAAGGACTGCATGGTTCATTCCGAAAACTGAACATAGATTAACACACTTTCTTTGCGAGATCATATTCTTGAGCTAGTGAAATAAATTTCTTGATTTCCAATCATTAATGTTATCTCTCACATCTCAATTTATGTTATGTAATTACAATTATCATTTTAACAAGAAAAAAAAATAATTACGTATAAATTTCCAACAATTCTTGTGATAGCGGCAATAAATTTTTTTTAAGTGATAAACTTTGTTTTCTAACAATTAATTTGTCATTCAGTGATCGAACGAGTTTTTGTTTGTTTGTTATTTTATGACATTAGTCTCAAGATAGCGCCACATAGTAGTTCTATGCTTTGGACGCGTTTGCGATGTTATCTTTGTATCTTTATCTAATGAGCATCAACCAATAATAATACGTTGCTGTAAAACTTGGCTAAAATATTTACATATTTAAAAGTTAGACTCTGTCTAAATGAAACTGTATTTTGTTACTAGCGTAAATGTGTACGACACATGTAGCGATGTGGTTTTAGCGATGTATGTAAAAACACAATAAAATTACAAGAAATACGATTTGATATAAAATTCACCCAGCGAATCAAGTTGCATGTGTAAAACATTAATAAACAATTTTCATTTTTAATACGATCTTGATTTACCAACGATTGACGAAAAGAGATAATGCATAATACGAAACGGAATTGCGCAATTATTCGTAAAAACTGTAATTCGTCGCAATATCAAATATAAAACATCTGAAAAAGTTGCGCTCCGTGCGGTTTGCGTGACCCAGATGCGGTTATCGATGTAATAGTGGCTGTCTAATCGCCTTGTGTTAGTCTGGCGGCCAAATCAATTTATTCCAGCTTGCCGATTTTATGCAACGTAACGGAGAGATCGTAAAACGCGTTTATGCTTCTGCGTATCGATGTTATCGATAGGTCGACAAGCAGAAGTGTGAGTTTTCAAATGCGGATTGACAGTGAATTTGTTACTTTTTCCACGAAGCGCAAAACATAAAAAAAAAAAAATATCGCAACTTCAACCGCAACTTCGAAAGCGAACCGGTGCTCACAAATGATTGTCTTGTTTTGTCCTCGCTTAACTAACTTAATAAGCTAATGATGCCCATCGCCTGATGCACATCGAATAATGCCTCTGTTGAATCTACTTTGATTCCTCATGCCGACCACAATGCGCGGTGGAATCATTGTATTTGCCGCTCGGTGTACATACATTAAATACGCTGAAGAGAGAGAGAAGAGAGAGCGAATCTCGCGCGACCGCCGTATGACCACGTTTAACTTCTTCCACCGCTCCGTCCGCATTTGGATGTTGTGTTCACTCTTATTAATTCCGCTCGCGTTTCAAGAATCGCACATATTCGACGCCTGTGTGCTCTTCTTCTTCTTCTTCTTCTTTTTCTTCTCTCTCTCTCGAAGCAGTTCTCCCTCTCTCTCTGCTCAACGAGCAGTCAAGGATATTCCTGTTGTCTGTTGTTTATCATCTTTTTGTTTAACCACTTGGCGCCTATTACGGAGCTTCTCTTCGCGCGCACATATCTGTCTCTTCTTTATCTTGACATATTGTTGAGCACAAAGCAAGCGCAAATTTAGATCGTAACTCGTGAAAGTCATCTTTGCTATTTTTTCTTATTTAGTTCGCGAGAAAAGAAAAATTATTATCACGATTTGTCGAAATTAATTGCAAAATAACTCATCGATAATTAATTCGCGCACATGCCAAGTTTCAGCGTTTGCGCCGCGTGTGCAAGATTTTTCATGAACGCAATAAGAGCAGAGCTATATATACACTTGAGCTATATATACACTTGTATAAATAAAATACACGTGTGCGCACACAAACGATTGTTTATTGGACGAAGAAACTTGTTTTTCGGGCAATGAAACGCAATACACAAAGTAGTTGGTGATTCAGAGAGATTTTATTTTCTGCGGAACGCGGAAGATAAACAAGTCAATTTTCTGCGTAGAATCATGAAAACTGCGCAATTCTCCGTATTTTTTTTTTTTTTTGACTAATTAGATGCGTTATAATGCGTTATACTGCGCGGGAATCGCTATCGGATATCAATGAAGTGTGCTGTTCAGTCATAAATCGCTGTCGTGAAGTTGCTTGGCGTATGATATCATGTTGTTTGTGTTGTCACGTTACGTAACCGCCAAGTGTTGGCGCGCACGATCATTAATATTGTTATTTACATTTGTCATTTAAAAAATTTATTAATTGTTCCGGAGCGTAGAAACAATTCTGTTAGTTACAAACAAAATACGAAAAATAAATGTGTTTGCATAATGTTTTTCATATATAATATATATTTTATTTATATCATGTTTTATTTTTTTTCTATGTTTTTTTATCGAATTAAAAATGTAATATCAGATCCGACACATTATTTATTTCGTGACGATCAGAAATTGAAACAATCGTGCAATTGCGATGGTTTTTTTTATTTATCTTCATACTAGCTTGTTATATCATAAAATATCCTGTCAGACAGTGCCATGAAACTACTATGTTGTTATCGTCAGGTATCACAATGTACATAACGCACATGTGAGGCTCGTTACGTGGATTACTTATCAATAAGCAGCGCGTGTTTGTCTTCCTCGCGTTTGATGCGTTGCGTATAAGACGCCGTTTTGCAGTGCCGCGATTTCAGTTTGCGGCCGATAATCAACCGAGGGAATTCGACGCGGTCGATGTTGGCAATTTCTCCTCCCCCCGTCCTGCTGAAGCAGAGGCACTGGTTACGTGGGTAACACACACACGCTGTGTTTGATTGCCCAGAAGCATGTTTGTCGCTGCTTATTGGTACGTGCAAGTATATAAGACACGCGAGATTGCCATTATTACGTGCGTTTGAGTAATTTTGCGTATTAGACTTCCGGACAGCTCGCGAGCCATCGCCGCTTATATAAGTAGAATGTCGATTAGTACGTGCCGCTCGTGTGTCGCCGACGACGTCCGGAACAAGTCCGGCCAATTAATTAATCGGTTAAATACCACCGCTCGCAAATTGACTCCGCGCGTTGTTTCACGTAGCGCTCATATGTATAATGTAATCGCTATCGCGAAACTGTCAATTTCACAATAACGGTAATCGCCTTCCATCGCGGTTCGGAGAAGGAAGTAACAAACGCTCATTCATACTTGAGCGTTTTGAATGCGTTCAGAGAAAACATTTATGTTTCTTTTTTGCTGAAGTTTGCGAGAAAATTGTAAGAGAAAAGTGTACAATTAACCGGTAATTAGTTACCTCGGATTAACTAACAATTATGGTAATTTTATGGAAATTTTTAATTACACGCAACTCACTATAAATATTGCGCAATAAGAAGAGTTTAATTTATGATCGTCTTGCGGCGTCTTTAATTCGCATTGACGACTTCATGGTCATTCACCATTCGGTGTTTATTCGCGACGGAATATAATCTCAAGGATGATGCACGTGACCGTAATTGCAGTTAATCTAGCGCGCGCGCGCGCGTCGTAGCGATAAACATCCTCTCTATGCAATATCAATCAGTTTACGAGTCGCGAATTTTAACGCGACAACGCGTGAGTGCTTATACGCATCTCTTCTCTCTTTCGTTGAATTGCTGAAACCCTCATAAAAAAACCCTTTTATTGTTCTCTTTATCGTGTTTGCAAACGTGACTGCTGTAACAATTAACGCGACGATGACGACGATGAGAAACGGCGGTAGAGGGTAAAGGGGTGGCGACGATAGTGGATCACACGCTCTCGCAACCCTTATATCCCGCTATAGTGCGGCGGCAGGGTGGATTGATTTTTCGCCTCCTGACGTCACAGCGAATCTAGCATGCGCGCGATGGCCAAACGTGATACCGATACCGGTGCAGATTTTTTCGCAACATCTCTTGCGCTGAAAGAAAAAAAAGGGAGTAAAGGTGTGTATTTCGTTGTTTTTTACGAGAGTATTGAATCTCATCGTTCTCCATTGTAGTAGCAAATTATTTTCTTTGGGAAGTTTAAGCGTCCTAACTTGACGAGACTGTTCGGAGATCCATTCAGCGAATTCCATTGACGCTGATCATATCCGTTAAGCGTGCCTACCAGTTATTGGCACATACAGCCGGCAGATATAGAATGATTATAGCCGCGAGGAGGAAGGATGGGATCGGACGTACGTAGGAACGTAGGACAGAAACGAGTGACGAACACACAGTGTGTTTCCAATACGAGTCCGCCGCTACGAGAGATATCCGTCGTCGTTAAAAGAGCGGCAGGGAGGAGAGGGAAAGGGCGTTTATAAAATATACCGACAAGCTACTTCGGGTCGATGAGGGGAGGGTAAGGGAGATACGAAAACGAATGGGACAAACAACGGTGCGCGTTGTGGTTTCGGAGCGCGGAGAGGAGCGTCGGGGTCACGGCGGGTTCATTCAGCGATGTGCAGTTGGCTGGGTGCTGTCCGAACGTCTCGTCAGCCTCTCTTCGTCTCCTTCTCCCCGGCTTTCCAACAACCCCTGTTCCCGTCTCCTTTTACGGCGCGCGATGGGACCGTCTCTCCCTCTACCTTACTCAACCCCAACTAGTGCACACTTTCTCGACGCTCGTCCCGTCATCGACGATCGACCTTGCTTGCCTTTTTCTTTCCTCCACCGGGTTCCAAGAAAGAGAGACGTCAGAGAGACCGATGCGACGGATAACGTCGTCGACGGCCGTTCGCAACTGTTCGACTACTTCGGCGCGCGACGATGTGCAAGACACGTGCGCGTTGACACGGCGGGCACAACGTGCTGGCGTTCTCGTCGTCCACCTGCCTCTCGGGTCGCGGCAGCGCGCGGTGGCGGCAGTGTCAACGTCAGCCTCGACGGTGGCGGTGGCGCGGATACGGCTTCGATCGGTCCTCGCAAAGCGGAGGTGGGTCAACTCGTACTAGCGCGGCCAGTCGTTGACAGGTGGTGCGCAGTTCTGCCCGCGACACACGGGAGAGTGCGCGCGATTTCGCGCGCTGCACACACGTTCCTCTCCGCGAGAGCAGAAACTCGATTCGCACGCGCTATAATTCAGCGCTCCTTTTGTGAGTTATCTGTCCAAGAGCAAGGTGAAGAAAGAGAAAGAGAGAAAGAGAGAGAGAGAGAGAAAAAGAGAGACACGTAAAGAGAAAGAGAAAAATCGGAAAAGAGGAAGAGGGTAGGAATTGTAGAGGGGTGGATGCGTGAGGTGGTGGCTCTCGCGGATTAGAACTACGTCAGGATCGGAAAACGGGGAGGTCTCTGTCGCGCGTCGACGTTTCGAAACCTCCGGTGTTGACGATTCACCGCACGTATACACGAAGAACGTCGAGGAACGCGCGCGACTGTTTCGGGGGAAGAAACTGTCTCTTCTCTCTTAGACGAGCGGAACAGTCGGGGGAAAAGATCGAAGATCTTGTTCCTTCAAGCGCGATCAAAACGGGCCGATCGAACGCGGATCGGAGAAAAAATCCGGAGCACCCGGTGCGTTCTTCTCTTCGGTAGGAAATGCCCCTCCTCGCTCGACCGCCCTGCCAGGACGTCAGCTGGAACTTGCGTGAAGCGTCCTGGTTGCGCGATGTGCCGCCGCTGCAGCTTCTAGTCCGTCGTCGCGCTCCGACAGCGACCGAAGACGGGAGAAACGTCGTTAGGAAGAGCGACGATCGTTAGGAACTCTCCCCTGTCGTCGTCGAGCGCGCGACTCTCACGACGTGGTGCAATCTCTCGCTCTCTGTCCTCTTTCCGCTCGGGGAGAAAATTTCCCTTTCGGACGCCGCGCGGATATACGGAACGAGACATCCGGACGAGAGTTACGCTTCAACGAGCCGTCAACAGGCGGGAGAGTGCACGCGGCTAATTTCTCGTGCGTCGACTGTGGACTCCGCCTCCTCCTCTCGCC
>QVNW01001814.1:0-77952 GCA_014825475.1 Pseudomyrmex flavicornis
TTTTTTTTTTTTTTTTTTTTTTTTATCGTCGCACGCACACACTTATAAAACCGACAGATTCTCTCCGCGAACGACTTCAAAGAGAGATTAAAAAACGCTTGTACGAACGTGCAGAGTAGACTAAAAAGAATTCCTTTCCAGGAAGAAGAACGGGCCGATAGAGCGATGTCGGATAAAAAAGAAAAACTACGAAGAGGAAAGAAGAATCAGTTCCCTTAGAAACTTCTCCATTAGAAAAGACAAATATAACTTTATCTCTCTTACTTGCGTTTGCAAATGTGTGCGCGTAAATGTAAGCGCGCGCGTGTGTGTTAATGTTACATATAATCTTCACATTTGTTTTACGCGTGAAACGTGTAGCACAATTCATCGAAGACTTTGCAAAAGACCGTCGCGAGCGTCTTATTTTAAAAGTCATCCGCTAAGAATCACGATATTTTTTCTTTAAGAAATAAATACTCGGAGAAAACTGGGGACAAAGAGATGAAGAGAGTAATAAAGAAAGAGCGAGAGAGAGAGAGAGAGCCGATGAGGCGTTATTGAGTGTAGTCGACGACACTCGAGCACGATTCTTGTTGAAGCTCGGGCGGCGTTATCGGTGTCACGATAGCTCGTTCGGGATTTAAGTCTGCCGACTATCGTGATTTTCGTTGCTGCTTACACGACGAGAGAGAGAGAGAGAGAGAGAGAGAGAGAGAATGTGTGTGTATGTGTGTGTATGAATGAAAGAGAGAAAGGAAGTCTAATAGATCGCGATGATGGAGGTGATGAGCCGAGGAGGTCAGCGGTCGAGTTTCTTCGCGCTCGTCATTAACGTGTTCCCGTGTAGGTGCGCGTTCGCGGATGCTCGTAAGTAGACCGAAAGCTCGCGACGATAATCGGTCAACGTCTCGTCCTACAAAATTTTTTTTTCCTCCATTTTTTCTGTTTTGCGACAGTTGAACGTCAAAAAAAGATGAGGGATTCGTCGCGCGTGCTTATACAGAAAATATCACGACGTTACAGATATAATATCATACACACACAAACACACACATATATACACTTAGCCAAATGAAGAAGTATTGTCTAGATCTTTCGACTCATGAATATCGCATCTTCCGCAACTAGTCTTTGTACTCCGTCAAGCAACTTCTTCCACTCCATTTCCTAAACTGAATTATTTAAGTACGCTATCTTCTCTTTTCGTTCCTTCGTTCGCAAGCCGAGAGAAGGGTCCTTGATCCTTCTCTCCCGGTATTCACACCGAATTGCCTTACTCTTCGACATTGCAAATTTGTTACGTATAAAACTACGTTCCAACGTGGTTGTAATTAACTTGCGACTAAATAAACCAAGAACTGTGAACTCAGAGCCGATTTAATCTGACTTTTGATTTGTTTCTTTTTTGGGAGAAATTTGTGCAGTGCAAAACATTCAGCAAAGAATGATTTTTTTTTCATGCAAACTAGGGCTTAGCTTGTGAATTCGATTTTACGAGAGAGAGAGAGAGAGAAAGATATATATATATATATATATGATATTCCCGTGCCAAGATCGTTTACATGGCGATTATATCGCATCTTCGTATAACAAGGCGAAAGAAATTTAATTACTTGACGTGTCACGCTCATTAACATGGAAACTCTCTTCTCAAAGCGCTAATGTTAACGCGTGTCAAGAATCGCGTAAACAAAACGCTCGAAACGCATATAAACTCTCTCTCTCTTTCTCTCTCTCTCTCTCTCTTTGTCGTAATATTTTATTAATGTAAAACACAAATCGCATTATATACATATAATCCAATTATATTTGAACGATTACGAGATTAAATATTAATCTAAATACATGCACATTTGCAAACCGAACACGCGCTGTCTACACATCACGCAGCCGTATTATTTATAATACTATTATTTATTTATGTCTTTGAAAGTTTTATTTGTGTTTCTTTTTACAGTTTTACAGTGTGTGCACACATGGAAAAAAATACCGGTAGACTGAACTCATAAACTGGAAGAAATTTTAAAAAATAACCTCGCATCATTATAAATTAAAATTTTTATAAAAACATGATGCATTTTATAAACATAAAAAATGTTCATGGAAAATATCGCAGTAGCGCAAGGTAAACTATGTGTAATAATTTTCTTCTAAAATTCGAAACTATCCGCCAATTTCTCTCAAGTATAGATGAAGTTTGCTACTTTAAGTTTCAAGAGAATAATACAACTAATAATACAACCAATTTAAATGCAAAAGAAATCAATTTTAATCACAAAATAATTATCTTACATATAAAACACTTTACAAAGAATTTTAAGAACGAATAAGGCTACGGAGTATAAAATTACAGCTAAAGCAAATTTTACTTATTAATTGAAGGAAGAGTAAGAGCTCCGTAACTTTAATCTCTCGCCATTTGTCATCTGTTTAATGTCTAAATCTATTAGAAATTTATTTTACATCTACTTCCGCACGCGAAATTCACGGCGAGATTAGATTCAGGAAACTTACGGGTCTTACGAATAGGAGAATACTCATCGCGCAAGTGAATATTCAAGCGTCAAATACAAAAGGACGCGAAATGTGCGGTCTTACCTTCGCGACTCCGTAACCTTTGGCACGTAACCTGAACAGACAAGGCACCACGACGGCTGGCGAAACAGCTGCGACGATGCTACCGAGGAGAAAACCCCATATCCACGGCAGACCCAAGAGATATTGCGTCATCACAGCCACCACCGTGGCTTCCACCACCCACGGTATCAGGCCCAACTTCGGCACGGTGACTCTTAATCTCTTCAACGCGTTCGGATCGAGATCCAGACCCGCTCTAGTAAGTATGATAACCAAGGCGATTTTTCTGCAAAGAAGAGTGACATTTGACAAATTAATTTTATTTACATAATTGCGCGAAAAATTATTCTATTACGATTGCAGAAAAAAACATCGTCTGGAGGAAGATAATTCTCGCGAAACTCGAAGAGGAAATATTCTTTCTTCTTCGCTAAAGTTGTTACAAGAATCATAAAACGCGCCGCGCCGCGCGTAGTTTCGACCAATGCATATCTTCGAGTTCGCTGCGACAACGTTAAAAGAGAAAAGGAGTTAAAAACAAGTTTAAGCGCGCGACGTATATATATGCGCGGAAAAAGTTGACGTATCCCTTTCTGCAATTCATATGTTCTCGAGGAGCTCCTGCGAGGGACTCGTATCTTTCCCGCGAGAATCTGGAAACGCGAACGAGCGGGCGGGCGCGCGCGCGACAAAAGTTCTTCTCGGAGCGTCGCGCACGTTGCGCGCTCCGGCTTACGATGAAAATTCAGGTACGATCGTTAAAGCCTCGGTTGTCTCAAACTTTCGAAAACCCGTTTAGGAAAGGCACACCTTGAGAAACTTATCCTATTACGAGTTTCTCGGTGAGAGAAAGGTTCACGAAGTCGCTGCACACGGGCGATCGCGTATTTCGCACGAACGCGCCCGCGCCGCCGCGCGGCCTTTCGATCGCGCGCGAGAAAGGGAGAAAAACGTGTCGCCGATACACAACTTGCACCGCTATACAAGTTTCTTTCCCCCAAACTTTACTGTTTTTTTTTTTGTAAATAATTTGGTAATTTGTTCATTTACTCGCTCTATTGCGTATCACGTTTACTGCAAAAATCAAACACTACCACGATGTCATTTGAGTTTTTGCTGTAATTCGTACCGGAGGAACGAAAACCACGTGGATAAATTAATATTGTTATCGCATTGTTACATTATACATAATGGATGTATAGCGTGTACTCACTATAATGAATTATTGCGAGCTTTCAAATCTGTTTTCACGTTGAACCGAGATAATTCCCTCCTCCCCCCCCCGAGTGGCACATTACCTAACGCAATCAAACACACACGTGCGTGTGCGTGTGCTTATTTTTAATTATGGTCGAGATATGGCGGAAAATGTGATTTACATTAATATTATTACTCTTTTGCTAGTGTAAACGGGTCAGAGCTCGCAAAGTTCATTGACGAGAACGTGCGTACGTATACATATCTGACGAGAAACGCTGAATTGCGAATTAAAAAGTATAATAGAAGCAATATATCCCGGCGATGTGAATTAGGAGAAATCGATAATTGATAACGCACCGAATACCGTTTCAAACAAAACGCGAGTTCTCTTCTCGATGTTTGCTTAATTGTCGCTTAACGTGTAATCGAGATATCGCGCTAAAAAATAGTTTTAAAAATGTTCGCGATACTTGCATAAGCAAAATAAACTTGATAAATATGGAGTGCAAAAAATTACGAAGTATAGAACGTAATTAAACGAAAAAAAAAAAAAAAAAATAAAATAAAATAAAAGAACATTTGATAGTGCAGGTCCCAGATGTCATCTGTTAAGGAGAAACCACTCTCTGTGCCTAGACGGTAGAAATATACTTGACGCGCGAGAAACGCTACTATATGCGGTCCCTTGACGTGACCGCGGCGCGAACATATGAAGCGTATGACTTCATAATTATGTAAAACAAAATGAATATTAGATTATACATAGAGACATAATTTAGAATGCGAGAATGCCCCTTCGCTTGCGTTTCATTTAAATTGCAAAAGCGCACCTGACACGTCGGATAATCGAATTAACGCGCGATGTCGAGTTCAGTTTTCAATCTCTCCAGACTCTCGCGGCGCGTATATCGCGTCATATCCGAAATTCACAAAGAGAGATCTTATATTCTGATGCGAGAACTTTCTGATGTGAGAATTTTCTTACTCTTAAATGTGTGCGCGCGCAAACGCACAGTCGCGTCCGCGCAATTGACGTTAAATGCATTAAAATATACACGGAGTCTCGATATCTATTATCGATGGCGTTTACGCGCGTATTATTATTGAAAACTAACAAGTTTCAAACAATTATCGAGATCCGCGATCTTGATGAATCGTGTCATCGCTACTCTAATACTTTTTCTTAACCGCGATCATACTTCGAAGACGGATCGATGAATCCACGTGCCGTAATAATTTATGATCGACATCCGCGTCAATAAACGAGAACGCGTTGACGGAATCGTTGCATTGCCGCGTCACGACGGTCTGCTCACAATGGCGTCTTAAAATCAGAGAAATTCTGCCGGGAAAATCCCGCGCGACCTTTTATATTATAATAAATGCGTATGTGTTGGCGAAAATACAAATAAAATTGACGATATTTTGTAACAACAAAAATTCGAAAAATACGTTACATCAATAATACACTCATATTGTGTATAATAATTTAAATTACAATATAATATATCAAGAAATTCTTTTGCAAACTCCACTTATAAAATATGCTCGAAATATCTTACATAATGTATGTCACACGTTTTGTGTGCGAAGTGAAAAGATGCGAAATCGCGACGTATCTTTAAAGATTTTTTTCAAAATGAGCATATCTGGACGTTAAAGCGCGTCGTATAAATGCGTGCGCATTTGTTGCGGAGAATGTCGGCACGCATATGTGTCGCAAGAAGATCGACCGGGAATTCTCCGTGAAACATGCCACCGCCGTGGAAGCGCGAGATTCTTCTGCACGAAAAAATATGTGCGAGGAAAACGAATGAAGAAATGAATGACGCGCCTTGCGTCGCGTCGCCGAGATATTTCTTAAACGCGCTCGTCGCTTTTTTTTTTATTGCAAAATTAAATGATCATATGAAAATAAATTTCTATTGCGTATGAAAAAGTTATCGCGTGCGCTCGTCAGATTTTCAAGATAGAAATGTATATTCGCTAGAAGAAAGAGAAGTAAAAAATTTCAGTAGCTACAACTGCAGAATTGAAGCTGAATCTCTGAACGCGAATTGAATATTCTGCTTTAAGTGTCTAATATGCAGCAAGTCGTCCGAGTCAGTCTTACTGCCACATCGTATCCCGGTCATCTCCTAATAATTGACGGCAAACGGAGCGATTCAATAAGTGCCCGCAATCGCGGTTTGATGGTTTTATTAGTGTTGCAATAGACGTGGACCGCGGGCATCTGGGGATGTTTGCGCGGGCATACCAGGGTGGCTTCATCTAAGCGAACGTGTACGCAAATCGCTTACAACGCACGGCCTATGTTTGCTCGTATTTAGCTTAGGCGACCTCCTAACGTGTGTGTAAACGTTCGCCGAAGCTAATATTACACTCAACCCTCTGTGTGTACGTGGGTGTGATAGGATTCTACTGACAATCAAAAGTTTACGTTTGTCATTTATGTTGCATAAAAGTTGAGAGATAATCTTCACTGTAAAACAAGATTATACATTGTGTAAAACGGAGAAGACAAGAGACGATCTCGTGTTTATTGCATCGTAAAATGTCGAATGCCGCGTACAAACACATTGCGACAACGTAAAGAATAAATAAAGTCACGTGCTCGAAATATATACGCATACCTATTGTTGTTGCGTTACTTGAAAGATAGGAAAATTCTGAAAACACACGATTTTTATCTACCAATATGTGCTACTTTCATGCGCGCTCGAGATAAATAATCAAATAACTCCTCTTATCTGCGATTTCTTGATAATTCTGAGAAAACTGATACGAGACACCACACGATAAGCTTAATATGGAAATGTTTTTTTTTTTTTTTTTTTTTTTTTTTTAGCTACGGAAAAATTGTAGCTTGCGAATGAAAAACTTGGCGACCGCAAAAGTGAATTATTTATAAACTGATTTTGAGAGAAAAGAGTTTTACGTTTTCTTTTTGTTGCCGGAAAAGAGAGCGAATATTTTTCGAGCGTCTGTCACCGATAATCGATAAGAGCTGTCTTCGCGTCGAATTAAATTCCTAGCAAAGTCGAGCGGCAGCATTTCCTATAGCGACCCCATGGCTCGACGACATTAACGATTCCGGTTGCGCCTCCGTAGCAACGGTCGTCATTAGTAGGCCACTCGGGTCATAAGACGAATTTGAGCAATCGAAGGGGAAATGGAATCGGGTGAAGGCGCGATTGTGGGAAATCTGTTTTAAAATGGAAAAAGATCGGCGCGCATCTTGATGTTGCACAACACATTATGATAGCCAGCATAATAATTCCACACACGTTAAAAAACGTTATCTACGTTAAAAAAACATATTATCTTTTATATTGTCATGATTAAAAAAGATTTATCTATAAAAAACGTAAACGCGAATTTATTAAATTATAAAATTAAAAAAGCGATAAAATAACTTGATAAGTTTGTCCCTTGTACATTACTAAAACGAATTGAGATAATTTTTTTTGCGGAGAGAAATACATCGAATTTTCAGATTAAGAGGTTACACTCTCGTAAAACTCATTCCGAAGATTATTGCTGAAGAAGAGGAATTTGTCAATCTTGAGTTCTCGTAATGATGTCGATCGACGCAGAAAACTGGGTCAAGTACACGCGCGGAGAAGTTGAAAGCAAATTTACATTTTTTTTAATATTAAACATCTCTGGAATTTTATATTAGCGTACGTGCGGATAAACTGGAACGTAACGTGAACGCGCGCATATATCCTACTTTACAAATATTTATCTTTATTTCTTCTGATTTGTGAGAATGCGTGCGTCGTATACGAAAGAATTACGCACAATTTACGTAAATGAAATACACTAGAGTTTTGTATTTTTTTCTTTTTTTGTTTAATAAACACAAACTTTAAAAAACTTCGTGACTTTTTATGCGTATATTCGTATCTCATGATACGTGTGATAGAAAGCAAATCTTGTCTCAACAAATCTCGTCTGATTCTTTTGTCAGCGACATTCATTAGTACAGGAGGATGCAACTTGAATTTGATTACCGCACTTGTTATGCCACGCATAGAGCCGTCGTCGTGCGTGTTTGCAACGATTCACCGTCGTTAGACCTCGACCTTAAAAAACAGCCACCTTGTGCGCGCTCGCAACTAGCTGATTGTTACCTCGCAGACTTTCGAGGGACCTTCGATTTGCTCGTGGTTTGCCGACATTATCAATACTTTCCGATAATGACACGTTGATAGAAATAAGGTTTGCTCGTGTCATGAAAAAAAAAGAGCGATTTGATTTAGCCTCGAGTTTACGTAAGAAATCGATTCCTCAAGAGAGTCAGAGACAACAATTTTCTCTGTTCATTAAACGAAATCTGTGCGATTCACAGCAACACAGCTAAAACGATTACACATTAACTTTGTCTATTTTTTTTTTTTTCAATAAAATAACGTGAGAAAGAATGTTCCTAACTTTTCAGATTTTTATTGGTTTTTAATTGGTTTTTTATTTTTATTACTTCATAAAAGAAATTTCAACTTATTACATTTTATTACATTTTGTACGCGTTGGAAATCGAATTACGTGATCGCTGTTTTACTTTTTTAAGTTATTTTTTATACACATATGTACGATTGTGTGAAATCTCTTTCATCATTTTTAGTTTCTGAATTTAAAACGTAGATTATAAAAATTACATTATTGATTTTTTTTATTAAGGTTTGATTCTCATCAATAATAATTATAGTTCTATAAAATTTTTTGCACAACAAAGAAGCAGTTTATTCGTTTTAAATTTAAAAAACTAAAAATAAAATTTTAAGATTTTTGTGAGTCAAAATCTTTCTTCGAAAATATTCCGAAAGAAAATTTACTTACCGTAAATTGGCGAACACCATAGAGTAATCGTCTTCGATTTTGACAAGTCCAACGTTTTGTAGTATCAGTCCGGTGATCAGCATACCGATCAAAGCCGGAAGAGTGGTCAAAGAGATCAACCAACCCCCGAAATGTGCGGCGATGCATAAGGCGGCTAATCCGAACAGCGGGCCACCGGGAGCGGCGTCGTTGCCGATTACCGAGTAGACGACACCCCAGAGCAGCAAACCAAGAAGGAAGAGGCACAGAATCCGAGCGAATTTTCTGTACGTGGGACAGAACGGCTGTGGACACGCTCTTCTCCATCCCGGCGGTTCCCATGACGGCGTGTCGTCCCGACCGTGACATCTTGCGCAAAATAGATACAGCCACGATCTAGGAGGAGACACAAATGAAATAAAAGACATCAAAACGTGACGTCGATTTCTTCCTCACTTGCACATTTCTTCTGATACAAAGAATGTGACAATCTTTTTTTTATTTATATTTAATTCTTTTTTTTTTTTAAAGAACTATTGTGTGTGCGTAGATAAATGAACAAAGTGTATCCTATGGTTTCAATTAAAAAAATTATATGTAAGATTATCTAAGAAGTAAATTCTCGAGAATGTAATAAAAAATATATATTTACACAGAAAAATGTGAAAGTGATTTATGATAAGAAAGATAAGAAGAATGAGTGCAAAATAGGAAAAGATTAAAAAGCTTGTGCAATTATGTGTTATCACAATGATAGTTGCACTGCGTGCAATGCTGCTTGTAATGACAAATTTAATTTCGCGCAAAGGTTTAAATTTCGTGAAAATCGATTTTGAAAAGAAAATTTAATATTTACATTTATTTTTATGTCACTCTTAATTAAACTTTAATAACCTTGTGTCATGCATCATCAAACGTACTTGGTTATTAATAAGTTAAAAACAAAATTACTATTTAAAACAATTATTACTCAAAAAACTTAAGAACTTATTAAATATTAACTTGAAAAATTATTATTTATTTAATAGTTTGGCAAGTTAAACTTGTCTATTAATTATTAAGGCAAGTTAAACTTATCTATTAATAATAGTTATCAAAATGCATTATTATTCCTCTCTCTCCCGTCACACGTTGTAACATTTTTGTATATCTGTTTCACATATTGATGCATTATTCGTTCAAAACAAATCTGTTCGGATAAACGCCTAATGCGAAGTAATTACAGTATAAATCCATCGGCTTAAGTTTCGGCATTAATTCGCGCTTGACAAACTATATTTGGGATAATACATAGTCGAGAACTTTGTTTTTTATAATACAAAATCAGTGATTTTATTAATGCGTGTACGATATCTATTTGTGATCTATATGCTTCATCGCGCACACGACGATTAATTTTGCGGCCGGCTTTACCCGCGTTGGTTTATTAGATTGCATTATATTCGCGTGCAATAATAATTTTAGGTTAACGAGTTCGTTGTAAAATTGACGACACATATATATATATATTATAATTTATATTATGTTTATTTCGTAAGTTACGAAGAATTAATAATTCACGAGGTAATCAACAATAATTTATCAGCCTATTTCGAGGGGGAAAACTTTCGTTAATTCTATCTTTCTGCTATTACATTGGTTTAATTCTGGAAACGAAACACACAATCGGGTTTTTTAATTACTCTCTTTCGTTACTAACAAATTGAGTGAGAAGCACGACATTAGAAGAAACCAATATGTTATTTTCTTCTACAACTCTGTTAATTACAAATTTGCAACACAAATTTTGACGGCGTAATACATTTTATTTATTTTTGTGTGTGCGCGTATGATCAATTTAAATTTCTAATTTGTGAGACCATTTCTTACGGACTATTTTAATCCATATATCAAGATTTAATTACGATTTGATCATTGACACTTTGCAATTTTGAAAGAGCTCGAAAGTCGACATTAGTTAGAATCGAATGTTGACAACAATTCATGATTTAAATACAATTATTGAGTTCGATTTATCACATATAATGGTAGCAGTTTACGTTCTTGTAGATAAAATAGTATTTTACATTTTTGTAGATAAAACATTATCTTATATTCTTGTAGAAAGAGATAAGCTCTATCACGAAAACGAAAGTAAGTCATTTACTTGTTCGACTAATACAAAGAATTCTGACGATTGGCCTAAAATATCAAAATTTTAATTTCAATAAACACTAGAAATAGATTTTCTCTCGATTTTGGATTACGGAACTAGCGTTACGCTGGAAGAAAGCGAGAAAAGAGATTGTTTGTCGAGAAAAATATTTACGAAATGCGATTTCGCGATCAAAAATATATATTTTATTATCGCTTTTCTTTGTGATAGAAATGTGATACGTGACAAAATATGATTTTATTTGTACGTTTTATTTATGTGCAAGTCAACCTCGAAACGTATATTATCTTCAAATCGATTTCAAAAACTGTCGCGATATTAACGACAGTGTGATAAAGAGATGTCAATATGTAATTATCGTCGATTTACATATATTACGAAATTGTTGATTTGTTCTCATTTCACCGACGACGTGACTCATTATCACCAGGTTCGCATACGAGTAAACACGCAATTTTTCACAATCTATTGAATTACACTGACTTGTTTGTATTGTTTGTCTTACAGGATTACCGATAAGTTCGCATCATCATTCTAATATGACAGGAAAAGTTTACGAGAGATAGTCGATCTAGGTTGGTGCCAGATCTAGAAAAATGATCGCTCGCGCGATTATGAGTTGGAAAAGTATCGGCAAACTTGCGGCGCGCAGCTTACCACCGTTCTTCTCCTCCCCCCCGCGATAATCGAGTGTCTCACCTCTCGAGCTCCTCGGAATACTCGATCTTGTCTCTGATTGAACTGGACAGGCTGTACGCCGATTTTTTTCTATTACCGTTGTTGATCCGGCCGTTTTCCAGATCGAACTTGAATTGCGGAATGTTCTCCACGCTGCCGCAGTGATGCAGAATCGACTTACGTCTGCCCTGATCGGAATTGTGCTCGGAACTCGCGCTGATGCGTCGGTGATGCTCGAAGGCGGGATTGTCGTGTCCCACGACTTGATCGCTAATTGACACTCGTCTCTTCGCCAGCTCTTCGTTGGGCTTGCTGCTGCTCGTCCTGCCGCTCATATCGATCTCCATTTCCGCGTCACTTTGCAGCGCGATATATATTTGCGAGAGAGGATTTTCAGATTTTACTCTCTTTTCTCAATTGAGAAAATCGCTTCGCGCGCGAAAAAACGTGGATCATCTATCCACAAGCGCGAAGAAACGAGCGCGGATAAAGTGCGCGGCTATTCCTCTTCTCTCCGGAAAACTGACCCGTTGATTGCGATGTGGCGGACGCGCGCACACCTATATCGACTATCGTATTCTCGCTCGCGCGCTATTGATCGCGATCCAGAGGAAATCCGTGCCGAACACGGTCGCCGTGAAACGGAAACTGCGCGAATCGTGGATCACGAGTTCGCCGCGTTTGCGGCGATTGTGAGTGGTCTCGTGACGACGCGCGAGACGGGGACGAGGACGACGCGTGATCGACGAACGACGACGACGACGACGACGACGACGACGACAACGACGACGACAACGAAGACGACACAACGCTAATGCGTTGCGACAATTGACGTCTTTAACACCTTGGCCCGCTTTTACCGGATTGTTTCTTCCACGCGGATGTATAATCTTCGGAATTTGTATTACGTCCGAATCGCGAAGCGAGCTTGTCCACCTCGTTAGCGTTGAGCGTTAGTTAGCAGGTCTCTCAGGGTCGGCATCGAGAGAGCAAACTTATTACACTGGATAATATTTTTCCACTGGACAAGCACTAACAACGTTTCATCGTGACTTTGCTCTCGAAAAAAAAAAAAAAAAATTATTCACGACCAAGAAACCATCGATCACGTTCGTCGGATTTTATCTCGCTCTCACTCGACTCGACGTGAAAAAGCAATTCGTGACTCTCGCGATCTCGCTTTGACGATTCGACGCGGCTGTTGACGTTCATTTCGCTCTCGTCAATTCTTTTACACACTTCAGAGTAATTATACTTTTTTTTTTTTTCAAATCCGTTTATTAGTGTTTTTACTTAGTGTAAATATTTTATAACGAGCTCTTTTCCCCCCATTTGATCGGGCGGAACAATATTTGAGAGAGTCGGTCGGCGCGAGCGCGGTTAACTAGCGACTAAAAGCGGCAAAGTGCGCGGCAAGCGGTGGTGTTTATACGAATGGCAGAGTGGGGCTTGTAAAAAGTGCTCGAACCGCGGACGTACGAGCGTACGGACAGTCACGGCGTAACCGTGACAATAATTGTCGATGCGATGCATCACAGGATGGGCACAGCTGGTCACCTCATTGACGGGCCGGCGACGCTTCGCGCGTTGCGATATATATATATATATATATACATTTCTGTTGCGCGCCTCTTCCGCGCGCGAGATCCGCCGCAATTGAAACGTATCGAAACGCGATCGAATGTCCCGGCCGCGCCTTTCGAATTTCACCGAAGCCGCAATTGCGAAGATGATACAACTTGCCTGTGTCGCACGAGCTTGCAGCGTGCTATGTATAATTTCCATTTATGTAATATCGTTAACGCGCGGATACAGTAGTAGTTTTTTTTCGGTATGAAAACTGAAATCCACTTTGGTGGAAGCAAAAAAGCTTCCATCCTCATTACTACGAAAAAGAAACCATAAATACTACGGGTTTACGACCTAAGTAGTTTGAAATATAAGATCAAGATGTGATTTAGGTAAATACACGTGTCGATGTTTATTTATTAATGTTTTATTTATGTACATTCTATTTAAGTGAGGACACACTCCTTATATCTAAAATGTCGATAAAATAAAATCGAAACAAAGAAGATAAACATCTCGACAACAAACAAATTGTACAATTAGAACAATTGTATATCGGATATCATAATTTCGATTTTTCTTTTTTCGGAAACGGTGATATTTTCCTTAACGAGGAGGGAGGAGGGAGAGACAACGTTGTGAATGTGTTCTCCAACTTCTCGATCCCGGAGGAAAAGTTACTTGGCACGAGTACGACGCGGAAATTGCTTTAAATTATCGCGAGTGTTGCTATAATAATTTAATATCGTATTGCTGTGTGAGTGTCCACCGCTGTGCGAGAGCATTACGCTTTAATACCGCGGTATTATGGAATTAGAATATAAATTTTTGATCCCGGGTTTGTCCCTCGTCAAGATGGCCTGTGACAGCCGGCACATTGGGTTCCGTGTGACAATTTTGCCGCGGCGATTACATGTGCGCGCTTGCACACGCACACACAGCCGGCGTTTCTCCTAGCCGCGTTCGAAATCCGATACACGATAAATACATATATACTATATATATATATTTGCCGTTTTATATATATATATATAAAACGGATAATGAAGCGAGGCACGTGTGCGATAACGCGTACTCCGAGCGTTGTTGGGGATCGCACGATCGGACGACGCGAAAACGTGCGATTGGTATCTGAAATTACACAGCGTTAAAGTATCTCTGCCGTCCACCGGATCGCAGAGATTCAGCACGCGCATACCTCTCGATCTTTGTGTGTAACCCGGCGTGCGCGCTTTGTAATGAAACCTCCTCCCCGAGATTGAAATTAACGGTCTTAATTGAGGTTCGCCCACGCGTCGTTTATCGGCCACTCTCTAATTTCCAAGCGATATCATCCGCCACGATGGGTTTAACTCACATTTGGCAGATAAGAAATACGCGTGCGATACTCTGTCTTTTAATTACATCATTCAATCGCTTAAAAAAAACAAAAAAAAAACTCGGCGATCTCAGTCAGTCGTGAGACAGTCTCTGATGTACTCTCACACGAGAAATATATAACGACAATTACGTAAATACTTGTGTATATATATATATATATATATACTAATCGCGCGCTGTCACATTGCTCGTTTTTTTCTCTCGCTCTGATTTCTATTATCTGTTACTAATCAACTTCGCGGTCGTCGATATTGTTACTCTGTGTCTTGTATACAATTGCACGTAATTCCATTAAAGAAGAAGTCCGTGCATCGGAAATCCGATATATTTGCGGACACTTCTAATCGGGACTGATCGAATGAAGATATACACTGATATTCCGAAACATAGTGTGTCTTAGAAATATGAGGAATCTCGCTGGCAAAAAAAAAAAAAAAAAAAAATGCCAAAACTTAATTCCATTAGTTAAAAATCCTCGTGTGTTTTGAATCACACACAACAACGAGCAAATTTATGAAAGAATAAACACATTTCAGAGCAATCCCTCCGGCCCCGCGAGATACGCGAAACAACCGCTCTGTTTTATATTCCGCCGCTCTTCGCTTTTATTTATTGATGCTGAAAATTTATATCGAATTTATTTTTCCATTAAAAACACTTGTGAATGAGATTATCGAAAGAGTCCAACAGAATTGGCCTCTTAAAGCGCAGGAAATTGCAAATTTCTATTTTAATTTACTTCTCTTCTTTGGCGGATGTGGTGAAAATACAGAAGGAAGGTGGAGTTCCAGGTGCGTGTAGACGAAGAAGGAAATGAAATATGCTGGGGAGATGCTTGGGAATACGCGTGCGGAAAACAGGAAGAATTTATAGCAGCTTTTCTCGCGCACACTTGTATTTATCGACGAAGTTTTATCGTTAACAAGACATCGCAACCGAATTTAATGAAGAAAAAGAACTGAACGGACGGTGGGTTATAAAATCACTTGAAAGCGCGCGAAAATGAGAAAATATTAAATAATTTATAATAATTAATTTTTTGAAGTTACAAAATTACATCGCGCGCACAAGAAAGAGAGAGAAAGAGAGAGAGAGAGAGAGAGAGAGAGAGAGAGAGAGAGAGAGAGAGAGAGAGAGAGAGGAAATAAGCACTTTATCCTTTATTTTTTCCGATTACGATATTATTTTTTCAGTTACACATTATATTTAATAAAGATTGTGCGAAACACGAAATTACGTCTCGCAATTACGACGAAATGAGCTAATCCGTGCGTGCAGAGTGTATTTTTGACAAATGTATCACACATCTACATAATCAAAACAGATAATTTCACCTTCCTGCGAATTCCGTCGACACATCGCGAATCAGATTTCTGCTAACGATGATATCGTACACTTCTCGGGCACGCTTGCGGAAGTCGAGCATTGTCGTCCCTCGTTAACGCAGCGTTCTTATACGGCTCCATGCGTCGTTTGTGGATAACGCACGTCTCGCAATCTGCAATACTGTTTAACCGATAAAATGAATGTATTTCTAGTCTTTTCCGAGAGAGAGAGAGAGAAAGAGAGAAAGAGAGAGAGAAAGAGAGAAAAGTGTGCCAAAGGAATATCGTACGTAAAATTTGCTCTATTAGCTTTATTTAGATGCATTATACAGGAAAAGCTTTTAAATCGTAATTTCAGTTTTAAACTGGCAAATTTTTTTATTCAATAAAACATTATCGCTAAATGGAATAATTTTTAGATTCTTTCTTTTTTTATATACATATATTTTCCGCACATGATATTTTACAAAATTAAATTACACTATATATATTTGTATATAGTAATTAACACAAGTCCCATTTTTCAACCATTGTAGCTGACGTTCACGCTAATTGTATTTATTTTATCTTTTTCGAATTCATTTTTATCGACACGGTGCAATTAATTGAAACAGGCTACCGACACGGCAAACGTTCAATGTGCTTTAATTATCTCACGCACGAACTGCGAGATATTCGGGAGCGAAAATTAAAAAGCGCTCGTGCCTTGCATAACTTTTCTATCTATTATTGTTTTTTTTTCTTTTTTTTCTTTTTTTTTTTATTTTTCAGCTGCGTGGAGAAATTTTGCGAAAAATTCGCAGTGTTTCGCTCTTGGCAGGCAGTGATGTATCGCGATCTGGCGGACATACACGTCGCGTCCGTTGCTTCTGCGTCCGAACATTCCGCGGCAGACGAAGTCACGCGAGAAACGTCTACGTCGTCTCTCTCTCTCTCTTTCTCTCTCTCTCTCTTTGCAGGTGGGAGGAGGGCTGTAGGTTGCGCGCGTGAGACGAGGTCGAAGATGGGATTGGAATTGCAAATATCCCTCTTCTCCCGTCTCTCTGGTCTCTCTAGTTCCTCTGATCTATCTCTCCCCCCTGTTTCTCCATCGACCCGCACGCGCCCGCCCGCCCGCTCTGACCCCAGAGCATGTACGAGGTGCATATCGCGGAGCATATCTTAAGGAATCTTCGCTCTCGCACGACAAATCGTCAGATTTCGTTTCCGTCGCCGGACTTTAATTTGTCAACGGGTTTTACGTATCATTTTAAAACATATATATACATTTTTTTTTTTTTTTTTTTAAGACAAAGTCTTCCTTTCAAAAGTGGATCGTTATATATAAGTCTTGAGATTTTTAACAATAAATAAAAGTTTCATATGTGTAACGTCCCTTTGAGAGTTCACAGAGTTGTGTGTGCGCGCGCGCTCTGTAATGTCGAACATTGAATTCACGGTGCGTTTCGTTTGCATGCAAATTCGTCTCCTCCCCGTCGCTCGTTTGAGAGTACACCGGAAAGCGGATTCTTTTATTTACGTCATACGCGCGTCAATTTTGCTTTGGCTGTTTTTTTTTTTTTGTTTTTTTTCAGCGCCCGTGAAGCGGGGGACTGTAACGACAAAGTAACGATGAACCGAATGTGCGAGGAAAACGCGCGCGCAGAAAGACGTGTTGCGCGCTCGCGGAAAATGACCGCACCGCGTCAAATTAGCTTAAAAGCCCCGGGGCAACGAGAGACGAGTCTACGACGCGTTTTTCTGCAACACGGAGCTCCGGACACAATGTCCGCGCGACGCGGCGGAGAAAAGCCCTATTCGCCCTCATATATCACTCGGAGATAAAAGGCTGCCAGACGACGACGGAAAGTATAGTGGTTTCGGCGACACGCCGGATAGGCGGTTCATTGCGCAGCTGCACCCCGGTGGTGCCCCGTGTAATAATTCGGCGGCAGGAACGAAGAGAAATTGTACGTCACGCCGGTATCTATTTATCCCTTCCGCGCCGAAACAATGAAAATATGTGCTCGCGAATGTGCTTCCGTTTCAATTGCGTCCTCGTGGATATACGAGAACGTAAAGCTCTCGTCGAATGCCAATATTGTTGACGTGATGCTGTCGTTAAAAGTTAAAATGATAGTTGCAAAATAACTACGATGTATCAGAACAAACGATAAAATTATATAAAGCTTGATTTTTTAAACAATATATTCGTTTTTTCGACACAATTTTTTATTATTACAGAAATTTTATAGAGCAAAAAAAAAAATAAAACTCGTTAAACTTTATACAATCGCGTCAGTCTCACAATTACGAGATCAGTCGTGTTTTAGTTTAATATGTAAAATAACGAAATAAGAGAATAGGTTTTTAGATAATTCCCTTCTTTTCTCCGATACGTCGAAATGTAAATCCCTAACGCAATCCTATAGAAAGTCCATCTTTCTTACATCGCAAGAGATTTTTATTATCGAGACCGCACTGATTGTTATTATACTCGTCCCATTTTCGATCTTCGCGCGGCTTTTTTGTCTTTCCGACTATGTCGATATCGCGGTCAAATGTCGCGGTTTTTGCAGTGATCCGAATAATATTGGCAACCTGTAAGAGCGAACGAAAAAGTACCAGTCGTTTCTTTTCCCTTATATCGATATATAGAGTCGCGTTTTCTTGCCGAACAAAGTTCTCGAGAACTCATCGACATTAAAGATTTTTTCTCTCTTTTGCGCCGAGCGTGCCTCGGTAAAGTCGCATTGTAGCGAATCGCCGCGGATGTAAGTTAGCAATATGGAAATTGCTACAAGTGGGACGGTAAATGATAACGGTGCTTCTCTTTTCTTTGATTGCGTCGCATCAAACGTAACAATTTGCAATGTTATCCGCCGATATTGCGAGATCTTCGTATTTTATCGTAGTCGCTGTTGTGTTGGATTTTTCGAGTACCAGAGCAGAGATTTAATTTTCTGTGTTTCACGTATTTCCCTCCCTTACCTCCCTTGCGTAAATTTCGCATGAAAATTTATTATTAATTTTCGCTTTAAGTTTGTATTAAACGCTTCACGCACATGAGACGCAAATAACAGAAGTCAAACAGCAACATCTCTCTACGTTGAGATGCGTCTTTGAAACTTGAGTATTAAATTTACTCTCAACACAGAAGAGAGCCGTTTCCTAACTGCACGTCAAATATGCACCGAGAATATGAATCATCGTCTTTTGCATTATTCATGCACGACGACGATTCGTCTATAGTAGTCACAATTTGGATATATTTTGCGTAGAGACGAAGGGAGGAATTTTTATGAAGAATATATTGCGCGCAATGTAAAAAAAGAATGCGATGTGCGCGACGACGTCGATAACACGACTAGGAATCTAGGTAAGTAATTCAAGGTGCAGCAGCAGCAGCAGCAGCACCTGCTGCTGCTGCTGCTGCTGCACTGTTGTACCTATACATAAACATCTTGGCGATAGAGACGAATGTCAGATGGAAAGACAGAAAGGAATTGCACGTTTCTTTCGTCGAATTCACCGGTTGGTTTGCTTCCGCGCGCGTTTAAATATTAAGTTACCGCCATGAAATGTGTGCGGCTTCCGGAAAAAAAGAAAAACTGTTGCATATAATGCGCGCTCCAGAGTGTAAAACGCGCGTACGTAAACGTTTATATACGTGTATGTTTTTTTTAACTTTTTGTGTTTTTAATAATAATAAAAGAAACATGTGCTTCAGTTGAGCACATTTATATTTCTTAGCTCATTATTCCGCGCCGGAATTAAAAAAGTATTTCAACACCGCAAAAGCTCGCGGAACTAGTTTCAAACATATTTATGATGTTTTCGCAAAATTATGTCACATTACGACGCCACCACGGGGATTCGTAATGCATTTTAATGCGTTTCAATTTTCTGCCACTGCCGTTGTGGCAGAAAGAGAGGAGAGGCAAACCTGAAATGTTTTTTTTTCTCTTTTAATATTGCTTCTTATAAAACGCGACCGCGCAACGCGACGGATGGCATCCATTTGTTATGGAACAAAGAGGACGAAAAATAAAAAAAAAAGAAAAAAAATCAAAAAATTATTTTACATTTTTGCATAGTCGAGGATTTTCAAAGAATTTTGCGAGGAGAGGAATTTTCACACTTGTGCGACACTTTTCCCGGGGTTTTTTTCCCGGAAAAACATTGCGGTTTTTAATGTCTAATATATTACGTGTCGTGAGAAACGCTTGGGGTAAAAAAAAAAAAAAAAAACTGAAAAGTTAATTAATTGCTGGCGCACCGTAGCAAACATAATCGCAACGTACTGATAATCGCTCCGAGCGGATTATGTACCCCGGGATTGCACCGTGACGGATTTCCGCTAATGACTACCGTCGATTGTTAGCTCTTGTTATGGCAGTTGTGAAAATTGTCACGGGTAGAACTGTTTCCCGTTCGCATAAATTTTGTACGATCTATGCATACACTTTGTGTAACGCAAATATCGCTTATACAACGATAAAGAGACAAAAAAACAAGAACTCACCAAGTAAATTCACACTTTTCCTCGTGTGGTCAACAACAGTTGAAAAATTAAATTCTTCTCGAATTCAAAACAAAGAAACACGTCTCTCTCGCGCGCGTTATGATTAAGCTTCGAGAAAAATTAACGAACACTTTACCGCGCAAAATTACTCCTCTTCTGCAATTATATGTCGCAACCATTTTTGTAAGAATAGCGTTTTAAAAGTTGCACAGCTTCTCAGAAAATAACGAGCGTAATTATAAGAAAGATTCAGGTACATAAGCTAAATTGAAACTTTTCCGTGCAGACGCTTGTGAATAAAATGTATAAAAACTACAAATAAAAAAATTAAGAATCGTTTCTCTTCTTCTGTGGATTGTGTGTGCGATAATCAAGGCGAATCATATACGTGTTGTTCGCGTAAGTCCGCACGCGCGAGAGAAGAAGAGAGAAAGAGAAGTCTCCGACGCGTTCAATTAGCGCTCGTTATCACAACTTCTGATTCGTGCAGGAAGGAGGCGCGAGGCCGTGATGTGACCGGAGGAGAAGGAAGGGATAACATTGACTTAAATGCAACCGAGATTTTTTTCGACACGCGCGGAACACTCGCTCGCGCTCGGTCTTATGTGTCGGCGCATCAACGTCGTGTAAGTAATTGCGCACGATACGTCTCGCTCGCAATTACGAAGTGACGAGACGAAATCCCAGGTGTGTTCAAAATATTCCAATTTTCGGGCGCCGCCGTTTCGGACGAAACACGCTACTATGAAATTCCGATAATCGAATAGTCGAAACCCTAATTTAGATGAGCGGTATTATCGGAATCTATTTTGAACGTCAACGTTTCCCAATTACTGCGCGGCTCACTGCGCGGGAGAACTACACATCTTCGAATCTGTGTTTTCAATTATCACACACGAAATCTGCGTGAGATGTAGCTTTTAATCGCTTGACCGTTCGGGAAATACATAAAAAAAAAGCCATTTTAGCGTTTTACATTTTTTATTATTAATGCGAGACTTTTGACATTCCGCTTTTTATAAGAATCGACCGAATAAACACAACCGTGTAAAGAGCGTGAGAATTCGCAATACCTAAAACTGCACAAATCAGCAAAAACTGTCCTTGAGACTGTGGCTGCCCGCGTACTCACTAAAGGGTTAATTACGAAATTACATGTGCGCGGACATAGACTGGTGAACCATCAGTCCATACCTTTACTGATCGATACATATATGGATATACGCAATTACGTTTGACGCGAATTACTATTCAATTGATTCGATGAATAATACAGAATTTCTACAGGATCTTCAACGATCGCGAACGATTTTATTTATTCTACAATATTTATTTTCTCAAGTTTTTTTCTATCGAGAAAAAGAGAAAGAGAGAGAGAGAGAGAGAAATACAAACAGGAGAAATATAAAATGCGTTATATTTTGAATTTTTGTATAAGAAGAAATCGTTCTATTGTTTTTAAATTTTCTAGTTTTTTTTTTTTTTTAAGTTTTGAAAACATCGTTCTATTTCTCCATACGTCAGAAAATTTATTATAAATATTTTGAAGATTTAAACGTAGCTGCTAATCAAAAAACAATTATAACATTAGTAATCCCTGTTTGACACAGTTTTGAACATAATTGTAGATCTGCCTATTGGAAACATGGAAATTTTCGAAAATGCAATCAATGCCTGACGTAAAATGCAATCACTTCAGTGCAACAATATTTTTAAGATTCCGTAAAAACAATTTCGATATTCTACGTCAAATCGGTATATGTAACACGTATATGTAACATGTAATTTTATTGTCTTTACGCTATTCCTTTTCGCCTAAACGCGAGTATCTGGTACACATACGCGCGCGCGCGCGCGTATACACACACATACAGTCTGTAAAATATTAACATTACTTCGACGTGAAATATCACAGCGGACACCCAGCACACGCCACTCAAGACGCTAAATAATAAGTACGCACCTTCGTGTATATGGATCGAGCAAACACCTGTTAGTATTTCGTTTTGTCGAGGTTGTTCGATGTTCAGCGTTTCAGCGCAGCTCTAGAGCGGATCTAGAATCGACGCACGCAACATTGGACTGGTACCATACATTCTCCGAACGTGTCATCATCACCTGACACAACTAATTCGATCACTGATCACTGTTATTATAAAATCGCGGAGCGACAACAAAACACACTTTTGAAATCGTTACGACACGCGAACCCATCCGGCAGCATGCGCACGACTGACTAGCCACAGCGTGAATTACGACTTATATAATACGGAACTACGTTAAGCGAGAGCTTATAGTTCTCTATCGATTTCTTAAGGCACAGCAAAACGGTTACCGACGTTGACAACCGGTCGAGTGTCAAGGTGCAAACAAAGGCAACTTCCGAGGCGACACGACCTATGCGGATAGTCGCTTAGAGGTGGCCGCGCGCTGAGAATAAAGCTAGGTTCACACTAAAAGGGCAAGTCTCTCTCCGCGGCGAGAGATATCGCGTCAGCGCCCATTTGTCGTGAGCGACTGTATTTCATCTGCAAAACGTGCCCTCTCGCATTGCGCCGCGTCGCCCGGAGCAAGTTTAGCCGCAACATCAAAAACAATTCTGTGCCGCTGAGTATATTTCCGAGCAAAGAACACACAGAAATGAGAAACTGCAGTAATATACAAAGAATTTGAGAAAGAAGAAGAGGAAGAGACAAAAAGAGAGAAAGAAAGAGAGAGAGAGAGAGAGAGAGAGAGAGAGGAGAAAAAGCAATAGAAAAATTTAAAAAAGAAATTTTTTCTGCATGCAAAGCGTCAAGTTAAAAGTGACAGGGAACACAAAAGACGTAGACTTTTTTCTGCGGAAACACGAAAAAAAACTCTGCAACAGAAATTAATAAATATCGAGTTCTTTCGAGTTTTAAAGTTCAATATCGATATACCGCCGTCGATTGTGCCGGCGCATTGAAATTTCGAGCTTAACTTTCATTATTAAAGGTAAGTATGAAACCGAAACCCCGAGCTCCTTGTTAATATTTCAGCGCCCGCGGTGGGAGAAAGTAAACGCCCCGAACACCTTCTCACTTTAATACCTCTATCTATTCAAGCTCGCGCTTTTCCTCACGCGTAACGCTGTGTTGTCGCATTATCACGCCCTCTCTATCGATTTTCCCTCCGGCCGGAATAACTTGGCGATTGCCATTTAGTCGGAACGCCTGCCCGTAAAAATAGCATCGGATTATTAATTAACAGGCGAGAGCCCGACGTTTATATAAACCGCAATAACCCACATTCAGACGCAGGAAGCAAGAATCCAGCGCGTTCCGCCAATTCTTCCGCCCTAATTCACGTAGCCCCGCGTGACACGCGGTTACTCCTTTTCCACAAGCGCGCCCCGATTATTTTGTTCTCTTAATGATTTTCCACCGGCCACCGACGACAGATTTTAATCGTATCTACGTGATTTTTCATTCTACCGGCAACGAGATAGCGCAATGTTCATTAAACGAAAGATCGTATTACTTCATCTTCTTTTTTGTTTTATTTTATTTTATTTTTATTTTTTTTATTTTTTTTAAGACATGAGCAGAGTTTATTTATTTTCTAAACATGATCCAGAAAAGGAAATGAAAAATGTAACGCATCGCGTCTCGTCCAGTTTAACGAGCTTATGTTATCGCTGCAATTGCCTGAAAAAAAATCCTTTCGGATCATTGCGTTTTCTGCAAAAAAATGCACAGGTAGGGATATATATGTATAAAAGATCGCAACGCGTGTCCGCTGTGACGACCAGTCAGATAAACCGATTAAGACAACCTGCACGTTTACTGCATTCATGCCAATTTGAGAGTTGGTGATTAAAAAAACAAACGTTCGCTTTTTTCGCCAAAAAGTTTCGGCGGACTCCGGAGCTGATCCAACTTTTCGAGACTATATTTTTTTTTTTAACAGAAAATTTGTCAATAAAAAAATAAAACTTTGAATAAAAAGATTTATAAATATGACTTCATAGAAATTATGTAATTTAATAATAATGTACACGTATGTATTGCTTTCGTTGTGAAGAACGAATGCTTCGGACGAAGTAAATACGGTTTGCTGATTTTTCTTTTCTTTTTCTTTTTTTACGAATTTCCGAGATCGAGGCGCTTTTATTAAATGACGAAATGCGAATTTCAATGTCACGCGCAGAACCACCGACGTCGCCATCAATATCGAACTGACACTTAATGTAACGCGTCGAAGCTTATACTGTATGTATACTTGATCCATTTTTTCACCAAAATTTTATTTAACACGCACGTCGATAAGCTCTCGATACATATATATATATATATATATCGACGTGCGTGTTAAATAAAATTTCAGTGAAAAAATAGATCAAGTATGCACGTGTATATATGTACACGATATATTTCATTGTGATGAAACGACCACGATTGTTTTTCGCGCGATCGCGTTTTTCCATCATTCAAGAGAAGATCAAATTATTTTTCATTACATCCGTAAAGAGGAACACGGATTCAACAAAACTCGACGAGAGATCTGTCGATTTTTCTTCTCGCTGCCGCTTGTTTCCCCGCGAGGGGGGGAGGGAGAGGATTTAATCCGATGTACGTATTTCTCACGTTGCGCGAGAAGAAGAGCTCGACTTTTTGGTTGTATCGGCTATTACCGAACACAACCCTTCGCGTCCCTTTGCGGCGCGCACACACTCCGACAGCACCGGTTGCGCTCGGATACACGGCGCAGGAAATATATATGTATATATATATATACATATATATATATATATACATATATATATATATATATATATATAGTTTGCACTCCGTCTATGCCACCATTGTATTGTATAGCATGACTAATTATACTCGAGCCCGCGGGCGGATCTTGTTGCGAGGCTTCACGAGAAGCGGAAAGCACCCTATTAAATCTCGAGCTTCGGCCACCCTCCACGCGCACGAAGAAAACCGCGAGACGTCAATACGAGTGCGCCAGGCGTAAGAAAGGAGCGGCGGGCAGGATGCATTCGTGCAACTCACTAATCCTCCGATCCTCTCACTTTGTCTCGCAGGTGCTTCTTCATTTCCTCCGTAAATCCCCTCCCTCCCCCGGGACTCGGTCTAGCCTCTACTCTTGGCACTTTCCTCAAGAACGTCGAGCTGTGCGCGCGTGCATCTTTTTAATTCTTTCTGTAATGACGGAAAAAGCGCGCGTACCTACTTAATTACAAGATTTAAGAAAATTTTTTTTATTAAAGTTATACATTCAGAATTGCTTGTTTCGATCAAAAGTGGAATTTTACATTAATTGATGCAAAATATATGTGTGTTTTTATTGTAATATAATTAAAATAAAGGGAGAGAGAGAGAGAGAGAAAAGAGAAATGTAGAAATAATTGAATATAGAAATAATTAAATTGTGATTTATAAGGACACAGAAAAAAGGTAGAATATATATATGCGGGATGTATATGCAAAATTACAACGCCATTATTTATGTTTTGGATCTTTTAGATATTTATTTAAACAAATCCCAACATTCCAAACATTGATAGACGTATATACGGGTGGGTGTGTCATTGCATTTGTGATTTCTTATAGACATAATATGGATCGTGGCAGCATATGTCGTAGTTATATCTATATTATGTCTATATTGTGTTTTCTCCTTCTTTTCGTTAGTTCTTTGTGTACCACCCACTGTCACACATAAAAGTACCGCCATTTCTTTCATCTGCGGACTTTGCTCGGTTTAAATTACAGTCAATCTTTTCCTCATCATAGAGAAAGAGAGAAATATTCTTAATTGAACATTTATACACACACATATATATGTGTATATGTGTATAAATTCTTTTTATAATTTTCTAAATATAAAAGAAAAGAGACGCACATTTTCTTCGCCATTAAGAATGTAATCTCGCTAATTAGCATCTTTGTTCCAAAAACTAAGCAAAAAAAAAAACACAATCGCGCCTGTCCTAAGAATCTATTTCCATTCTCGTCATTAGTATTGAGGAATGAATCGATTTCCGATTAATTGAAAAATCTGCAAACGAAAGGAACGGCGGCAGTAAAAGGAGCTTTGACAAGACTTTGAGTCGCCTTGACCGCGCAAACGGCACAATGAAACTTAACCCTCTCCACGAAGTTACAATGCAAACGAAGCTAATTTAATCGATCGTATCCAAATTTGACGAACAACTTGTTTGTTGCAGCGCAACTCCGAATCGCATGTCGAACGCTTCTCTGATCTACATCACTTACAATCTTGACGCACTTTTAACTTTTGACAACATTACACGTAAAGACCGATTCCGCCGAGCAGGCGATAACGCACGCGAGTGCGACCGAATCAATTATGTTAAAGTTTCTTTCGAGTTTAATTAATTAATAGATTTAAGGTTTACTTACAGTGGCCCCTCGCGCGGTGTTTCTCTCTTTCGTTTGTCTTCGAAAACAACTTAACACAGGGGTGTTTGACAACGACAACGCTTGTCTTGTTTTTGATTTCTATATATACGAACTGTTTTATAATAAAATAGTTTTGTAATAAAAATGCACACACATATAGTTTTTGTATACTCTCATTTAAAATATCATAACGTTGCACGTGTTAAAGCAGTCGATACAAGTTAAAATATGAGCGTATTGCGCGTATTAACAGCCAATTTAACGTATTTAAGCATCCCCCCTAAGAAAACCACACAAAATATGACGAATCCGGAATGTGCTCTTTTTTGCTTTTCAAATATCATATGTTTAATATCGCATAAAATTTACACCGTACAGATGACTTCCAGAAAAATTAACAGTTTCTTTAACCCATGTTCTTCAAAAACTACGAGTTTTGTTATAACTGTGCCACAATCATTTTCAGATGATTTGCAATTCAATTAAATGATTTTATTACATTACCTTAAGAGGAACACTGAATCCTATTTAAAATTGTTTCACGAAAAAGAGAATGACACTCGTAAATAATGTAATAAAATAATGTAATAATTAATAATAAAATATGATAAAATATACCATAAAATACATAATAAAATAAAAATATTTTATTATAATATCTATGTAGAATTTATTAAAAAGAGTTGTAGAATTTATTTAAAAACCACGAATTTATTAAACCAAATAACTACAAATTAAATTGCGTAGCAAGTAGAGTAAATTATAATTATTTTTTATCGATAGCAAAAGAGAAAAAGAAAGAGAAAGTTATATATTATTATTATTGATTCACAACGTTTATGTGCGCCACTCTCCAATATTGGCTGCAAGTAAAAACTCTTATCTAAACACTTTTCTTTTACAGCGGTCATCAAAAAGTTGTAGCAAATTTATAACTTTGAAACAACGCGCGACTCTACCCTCGGGCGAACTATTAAAGTTGGGGAAAACTCGTGCAGTAATACTTTGACAAATGTAAACATCACAAAGAGGTTTTCACTTGATACCTCCGCTGCAGTTGCTTCCAGTTGTCTTCTTCACTGAAACGTTGTGCGTTATAAAATAAGAAAAATTAATTTCTTTGTTACAAGCTCTATAAAATCCTTAAGAGGGACATACGCGCATAAGAAGACAGTAAAATGATCCAATGTATATACATGTCGTAACTGCGTACGATTAAAACAGTTTTACTCTACTTGCTGTGTATCAAAAGTTTTATCGGAAACCTTTATTTCACGTTTCTTTAATGAAATTCTGCACAAGGTTCTGTTTATAGAAGTCTTTATCTGTGAGCAATTAAATAATAAATAATACAACGATAAATTTTTATTTCAACCAAGCTTAGGAAGTCACCTGCGTGCCTTTAAAGACATTCCACTGCCATCAATCCGTTTAGATTTTTTTCTCATCACACGTATTTCTAATATTTCTTGTAGAAGGTCACATACACACATAAGCACGCAAACACACACACACACACACACACACACACGTTACACCACAAGAGCCGAAGTTAGTTCACGAAGTTTACAGAACCTCTTCGACATTTTCTCTCTTCGTCCCTTTTCTTATCAACCCTCGTTTCTTTTTATTCACGCATGTCTTTCTCTTTTCCGGGAACATACATTACGGATAGCTAGGCATCCTCGTCGTTTTACAAATCTACGAGTCATCAAAGCCCAAAACTACCAATTCCTCGATTAATTCCTTTTAGTGCTGTTGCAAGTTCTGGGCCGGAGATTATTTTTATTCAGCCCATGACGGACACCAATGCACGCGCCCCTGCCCTGAAAAAGCGTCTCTTGCGCGTTCTGGTTTTTCTGTATTCCTGAGATCACGTCAATCCCGCCGTTCTTTGCGACACGCACTATATTTATCGTGACGCAATAATTAATCAGATTATCAAGAGGATTCGGCTGAAAGAGTCAACAAAACAAGAGTTCAGCCAATCCGCAGTTTTTTTTTTTTTTTTTTTTTTTTTTCCCTAAAAATCAAACGGACGAGGTTTCCTACAACAAGTCTCGGATACAAAGGAATCATCTGTTCCGTGGCCTGTCATCGCGTTTTAATTAAATCGCGTGCTCCATACGCGAATCACAAGCCGCGAGAACGCAACACTGCTGACTCGTTCACTGAACACCGCATACAAACGCATGTTCTGAGCGAGTAAAAATTTTTTATGTTTCACTTTCTTCGATGATTTTTCTTTCTTCCCCCTGTTCGTCGATGCCCGCGCGCGTCTTTTTCTCTTTCTCTCTCTCTCT
Source organism: Pseudomyrmex flavicornis (assembly GCA_014825475.1). Lineage (NCBI taxonomy): Eukaryota > Metazoa > Arthropoda > Insecta > Hymenoptera > Formicidae > Pseudomyrmex > Pseudomyrmex flavicornis. The sequence continues at coordinate 28,893 of QVNW01001814.1, forward strand.
CTCTAAGCGGAAGATCTCTCGGATAACGAGATTATGAACGCGCTTCTTCAGCGTATCTGGAACAAGTTTCTTGAGAGCGAGAAGTATCGAGAAGAGAAGAATCTTTTTTTTTTTGTTCTTTCGACGCGTGCGCGAAAACGGCTGCTTAACTTTAACCTCGTTTACAACAACAAGGTTTAACCCCGACGGTTATAAATCTATTAATAAATCTCGCGTGAAAAAACGTGTGTTATTTATTTATTTTTTTTTCGCGAACGAAATACTACGCGAAGGAAATAATAATTCATCATCAGAGGAAGAAAATTCGCTTCGTCGGACGTGAGAAGAGAAGAGAGCGGCGCTTCTCGAGCGTCCCTGATGATAATCAGAGTTCAAAGGAACCCCTTGCTGCACTTGATCTCGATCGACACCGTCCTCTAGTGGCGCGTTGTCGGGCGGACGGCTCTCTTCAACATCAAAGATCTCGAGAGACCGCGAGCCCTCCCTACTTATCACACGGAGATCTCTTGAATCTGCACGCGCTTCTTCGCGCTACCGGGTGTCCCGGGTTGCCGCAGAATTCCCGGACATGTGAGGCCAACGTTGGGCGCGGGTGCTTTGGGAGGCGGGGGTGGTTCCGGCAGTTCCTCTTCGTTTTCGTCTTCGCTGTCGTTAGGCACACCACCGACCTCGTTCACCTCGTCCATCCGGGCGATCGTTGCGTCCACGCAAGGCGACGGGGTGCGGGTGCGCTGGATGCAAGGATTCTTGCTGTAGGACGGAGGTTCCAGAATTCGCTTGCCACCGCCGGGCGGGGGGGAGCACTGGAACTCCTGCAGCTGCATCTCCAGCTCCTGCACGAGCTTCGCTTTGTGCGGCGGCAGCATCGACGTCGGCGAGTCCATCAGATCTAAGGGAGACGACAATCGTTGCTTACCGGAAGCGTCCATGCCTGAACAACCGGCCTCGAGCAGCTCCTCCTTCTTCTTGCTGCTGAACGAGCCCGACAATCCGCCGCCGGACGAGCTTCGATCGCGTTGGTGATAAATCCCCGCGAAGATCAGGATATTGAGCAGCAGCAGAAACACGCCCACCACGATGGTAACGGTGAGAGCCGTGGTGTAGCTCTGATAATGGCCCGATGCCAGTTTGCGCAGTAAATTGTTGGGACCCGGACCGAGATTTGAGTGCTGCTGCGTTCGCGAAGTGGTCGGAACGATAGTGGTCGCGACGGTGGCGTTTGGAGCGCATTCCGTGGTGGACAACGTGGTCAGGATTGAGGAGGGTTCCGTGGGAGATGGCAAGGGTAGCGGGGGTGGCGGTAGCGGCACGGCTGTGCTCTGCGGGCGCACCAGACCCTCGTAGAGACTTGGACTTTCGGCGAGATGATGATGGCGCATGTTGATCTCGTAGCCCGGCCGGTGCAGCTGCGGTAGCAAGTTCAGCCAGAGTGACATCTTGTGACCTCTGTAGTGCGAACGCATATCCGGATTATACCCGGCCTCCAGGTACAACTGATTTATGGGGTCGTATGAGTCCCAGAACGGCGGACTCACCGGGCCGCTGTCCGTGGGACTTGCGCCATTCGGATCCCTAGAACATTCCGAGCGAACCGCGACCCTTTGACAAGTAGACTGACAACAAATCTCAAGCACGCGGCTGTTTTTTTTTTTTTGCTGACGATAGAAATTTTACATTTCAAGAAAATTTGCGAAAGAACGTTTCTTTATTATAAATCAAACGTGACTTCTGTTAGATTTAATTTTTTATACAACACGATATTATCTTATTTCATTTAACGGAAATCGGAAAATTGATGCTTCTAATAATAAATATACTTTTTCTTAATTTTTCTCAATTTTTGAAAAAGTTAAAAAGTCAAAGTTTCAAACAAAGTGCACACACATCGCAATCCCGATGTGCGATCATTTGTGGAAAAGTTTCGCTGCGAGAATCCCCCGTGTCGATGACACAGTAATCATCTACCGATAGCCACCGATCCGCAATTAGAGAAGCCAAAATCACTTCGCGTCTTCTCCACTAACAACTCTACTTCGAGATTGCGAGCTTTCGCTGAGCGCGTTAACGGCCTTTGCGGGAGTTTGCTACCAAAATCCTCTAGTTGTAACTTCGGACTTGCCACTACTACTAATACTACCGCCACTACCACTACTGTTACTACAAGTCTTTAGACACTCCTCACTGAGAGTAATCGAAGTGTATGTGATGCTTAAGTTCCGAAGAACTTCGAACCGGCTGAATTAACGAAGAAGTGCGCGCTCTGCGTGTGCTCACTTATCCGATTAACCCTTCATCAGCCACGCTCGAGTTATCTCGCGTCGCTTATCAAACGATTGATGACTCTCGCTTACTTTATTCAAGAAATAAAGTCAACTAAATGATGCATCAAGTAACCGCGACAGTTAATCATAATTAAGATTCCAAAGATCTGCAAGTATTCCTGTTATATTTGTTTTTTTGTTTTTTTTTTGAAAATAAAATAATTCTCATTCTCTTGATGGATGTAGATACAAATCTCTAGCTTTAATAACCAATTTATTTAACTGAGGGATAAATAAAGACGAGTAGCAAAACAACTTACCCTTGCCTTACAAAGTTAGCTAAGTAGTGCACGAGAAGCTTCGACAGATTCTCATCGGCGGAGGTGTAGTTGCTGAAAGTGGACAGCGCGAACGTGGACTCCCCGCGGAGAAGAGGTACACCCAGGAGATACGGCAGTTCCTCGCCCCTCTGACTCGGCCGTTCGCCAGGTTGGAAGTGCAGGAAGTAACCCCGTCCCGTGGTGGTGGAGGTGGAATGCAGCAGAGCCAATCTGAGGAGAGGCGCGGCGACCTGACCGTCTCCGAGGAGAGATAAGAGACCCTCGCAGATCGCCACGGGACTCTGCTCGCCCCGTTCCCAGTCGGTGTACTCGTTCCGAAGAGTCGAGTAGATTTCATGCAGATGGTACCGATAAGTGTTCCGGACGTAAGTGCGCAATATACGATCCCTTCTCGTCTCGTTCAAGCCGCTCTGCGAAGAGTTTTGTTCCGCTTTTTCACGATGCGGATGTACAGCGAATCGAATTCGAGAGAGATGCGTGTATAATCGCGCGACGATAAATACATGTTTATTCAATATATGGAATGTTACGTGTTTGTTTATAAAGAGTGTGTAAGAGAAATTTGCTTACAAAAGAGAGAAATTTTCTTGTAATAAAGAGTGTTCAATGTTTCGCAAATTTCAAAATAACCGAACAAATGAAAAAAAAAAATCTCGAGTGTGGATTGCACAAATTTTTCAAATTGAAGTCATTTTATTGAATTAATTAGAAAAAAAGAAATGATTTTTGCATCTCGTAAACTCTTCGTTCCGTTTTAAAAGCAATCGTTTAAAATGATCTTGTTGAGATGCGATATTTTTTTAATATTTTTAATCTTGCTGCTATAATATTGTTGTGGGATAATCAGCGGAAAATATCGTTATTCGCGTCAATGTAACTGGACGACACGTCATGATCAATGCATCTACACATGAATTATTAATTCCATCATGATCGTAAGGTGGAAAGACACATGCTACTCAGTGGCCGTGACCGTCGCTATGTCAATAATATTCGGAACAATTGGCACAGAAGCGCAGACTCGCAAATGCTCATCATGCGTAAAGCTCATCAATTCGTCAAACTATATCCAATGGATGTCAATTACATATTACGCACGGAATGCCGATCATTAATCAGAGAATAGCTTCCGGGCTCTAACGCGAGTTTCTTGATAATCAATACGGATGTCAGAGAACAAGATCGAGAAATTAAATAAAAAAACTATTGATACTTTCAATCGAGCACGGTAAAACATTAGAAAGAAGAACCACGTGGGAAATAAATTTTATATGCTTTTTTTTTTTATAGCGCGCGATTGAAATCTACACAAATCTCTCACCTGTAAATCTTCCTCGGAGAGATTCACCCAAGCTTCATCGGACGTCAAACCAAAAAGTAAGTCGCGATCGCCGAAGTCCGCAAATTCGACGCCGGGCCCGGGCGCAATCGGCAGTAGTCCCGAAGAAGAGGCAGTGGGCTGAAAGTTCTGATCAAATCACAAGTTTTTCAACAAAAAAAAAAAAAAAAAAAAAAAAAAAAAAAAAAAAAATTAATAAATCCACAATGAACAAACAATAGAAATGTTTCGCGAATCGAGTGTTTAACGATGTTTAAAAAAAAAACAAAAAAACAAAATCGCAATCTCGCGGTGATTTGTGCAGCATTTATATGTGTTTCTCTTCCTTCCGCGTCATAATATCGCGAGCGCGAGCAACCAGATACACTATCAACGGATGAGTTAATGGAGCATGCATGAAGTAGCTATTACGGTCCTCGGATCCGTCATCCGTCAACCGGCTACCTGTTCAATTAGCAGATTCATCGTTTACCTGTCGTCTCGTTCGCTCTTGCGCAAAATCAATACACCGCGCGCCGACCGCGCCGACCGGCCGCCGAGAGCGCCCGCTCAGCCTCGACATCGAGAGCTAATATCTGCCGTTATATACAATAATACAATTTCAACATTTCGCGAATCACGTTCTGATAAAATGCTTGTCGCGACCGATGTCTGTTTAGCACTCGCCATTTGCAATTATTTACATCGTGCGTACGTGTGCCGTGTGCGCGTGCCTCAGCAGGCATATAACCGACGTGCAATCTGCGTTAAAAAAAATAAAAAAATAAAAAACACGCACCCGACGCTAAACAGCAATGCGTATTGTATGTATATACAAATTCGCCAAACGTAGGCACGCGGTGTAAATGCAAATTTTATGAAAAATGACGTTATAAAAGCTCCCGTCCCGTTCGCTGCGTCGGACGTTTGCCGAAAAACGACAATTAACATCAGAGTGTCACGCGCAGAAATAAACGTTATGTAAAAATTTTATTATGTAAACGCTAAAAAATACGCAACAAAAGACAAAATTGATATAAGATATTTGTGCGTGTGCGCGCGCGCGTTTGAGAGGCGCGTTTCATAATTCTCTAACTTGACTGATTCTTTCTCCTTCGAGGCTTCTTCAATCGACCATAAGCTGTTATTAAAGTTAAGTGCGACGTGATAATTAAATTAGAGTTAACGACGTGCTAAGACCGATGCAATAAAGCGAGGCAGGGTCGTAAAAGCGAGCGGAAACGGCCGCGTTCGGCTCGTTCCTCTGTCTCGGGACTATCGATTATCGGAAGAAGGAAGGAGAGAGAGAGATAGAGTCGGGCAAATCGTCTTTACCTGATTGACCGTCAGCGGTAGAACGGCGCCGTCGATGAAGGGCGCAAATCCAGAAGTGAATCTCGGCGGGTCCAACTCCACCGTCAGTAGCTGTTCCACGCTCTTTAAACGAAGGCACGGTGCGATATCGTCGGTCTCGACATCACCGAGGCATTCGGTCTGATTGGCGACTCGACGCTTCACCGTTAGCGGATCGCGCTGAACCGCCCATGGCGAGAGCGCCGAGCCACCTAGCAGAATCACCCTCCCGATCAACTCTGCAAATTCGCCGGCGAGAGCTCCCGCTAATTACAATATAACTGGGCAAAACGATGCTGAGATATAGAGAGACAGAATGTCCGATGAAACTCCAATTATTTCACGAACAGCCATGTATTATTTTATATGTGCGTTGGCGCGGTTTATTATTTTGAAACTCAATAATCCCGCCGCGGAAAATCGGAAAATTTTCTCTTATCATTTTGCGACATATAAAAAGGTCATACCAAATCGCGTTTTTTTCTCTCTCGCGCGGGTTGATATTCAAACTTATATAATATTAAAGTTCCTTCGGCTACAAAACAAAAAAAAAAAAAACTTTAATATTGTTACATCTTCAACATCGCTGTGTGCGGATCAGTAAAAATTGTTCGTACAATTAAATGCAATCAATTTTTCTCTCGCGGAATATTGCGATTTTTACATCATCACACGGCATGTGGATACACAGGCAAAGAAATCATCAATACTTGATAATGACACAGATAAAACATGTAAAGTACGACAGGTTTTACATTGATAAATGAACAAAGCGTTCTGCAGACGTTGTCAAAAAAAATGTCTCGTTGACACATGTTTTTCGCGCGTTTTATCAACTTTATTTTATCTTTTCATTTTTTATTATTTTTTTTTTTTTTTTTATCTAAGCCCGGACGAATGTAACCCGCGTCAGATGCAAATGCGAATTGTGATATACGTTAACCACGCGGCGCGCTGCGTGGATTGACGTTTGCGCGAAAAAAAACGCTATATACTCCTTACCTTTCGCCATCGGAGAGACGGCTAAAAAATTGGCGAGAGCCGCCCCGGTGCCGTGGCCTAGCAACACCAGTCGCTGAGGATTGCCGCCAAAAGCCGAAAGATTCTCGCGCAGCCAGTGAAGCCCCGCCACCAAATCCATCAATCCGTAATTACCCTGAGCGCTCCCCTTCGATCCGGTTTTCAGAAAGCCTGTCGTTTCAATGCGGCCGAATTAGGAAGGCAATTCATTTACTGCGAGAGATAGATCGACGACAGTATACGCGTTAGAATCTCCGGGTGCCTCCCGGTGTGATATTTCTTGACGCAAGGTGATTTTCACAAGATTAATTTGCAAAAAAAAGAAAAAGAGAAAAGAGAGAGAGAAAAAGAAAATAGGGAATGTTGTAACGCGTGCCGTTTCATGCAAGTGGAAGTTGCTACAAAAAAAAAAAAAAAGTTTTTGCAAAACTCAAAAGATCTAATTTCCGGGTGACATGATTGTTCTCCTCGCTTCGAGAACGTATTGCGCTTTTACGTGTCTCTCGCGCTTTGTCCTTATCGCGCAGGCATGATCAAAGAGTTAAGATCAATCGCACCGACTACGAAACTTGCAGTAAACTATAGAATATCGCGCAATTATTTCTGGCGTTTATTCTAACAGAGGAAAAAGGATCTGATATCTTTGTTAATTATTACATCGAATTAGTTATCGCTGCGGGGGGCGCGAAAGCCAGGATTATCTGGAATGTGTACGTGAACGTGGTTATTGTAACGACGGGCGACTCTGAGAGATCGGAAGATAAACCGGATTAAAATTAAACATTTGCTCGCCCCACGGTGCTCAATTCCGTTCGCTTCAATTTGCCATACCTTCCTACACGGGTTTGTCACTTTGATTCGCCATCTGCCTGCGAGGCGAGTTTTTCATTTCAATTCAATCCCGGCTTTTAATCCCGTCCATATCTCTGCTGGGAGTATAGTGCAATGTTCTAATTACACTCGTATATTTAGCGTCAGTAAAATATCACGGAATATTGTTACACGTGTGTAAAAAAAAAAAAAAAATATATATATATATATATTAATATTCCTCAAATATTGCTCGGTAATAAATGTTTAATAAAAATTGTTTCAAGAGAGAAAAAGACAGATGTGCCGAAGCAAATATTTTCCGACAATTTTCACTCTTTTTCGTCTGATTATTTACATCTACCACGCAAATAAATAATTTATGTTTTAGCTGTTTCGCCAAACACAGCAATCTGTAAAATTGTAAGCGCAAAACGAACGTACGTTGCATTATTTAACCACGGACCGATCATGAGTGATTCATTGATACCGTCAGATCTGATACATGCAATGTGTAAACATCGGGGAATAATTGGCACATAACGGGTGGAAAAGCACGAGTAATAAGTGGAATGGTAAGAAAAAAAGGTGAAAAAGAGAGAGAGAGAGAGAAAGAGAGAATCGAATCGGCCGCGGCCACGCGATATTGGATAACGCTGTGGATATTTCCTCTTCAACGATGAACAAAAACGCATACGGAACTGCAACGTTACCGACAAAGAGAGAGGGAAAGAGGGGGGGTATCGATATCGAAAATTGTTCCTCCGGTTGCGCCTCGGGCTTTTTTCATGAATGGGAATACAAGGTTGTAAACTCCACGCGCCTGTGTACGTCTTTGATAATACGATGTTTTTATCGCTTCATTTTCGATCGCGAATATACTCGAAACTTTTTTAAAATTAAACGCGCGAAATATACATACAGCACGCGGGAAATTAATAATCAGTTATATCATTGTGACATTTTGCAACAACAACAAAGCAATGTGAAAATTGCTTAACCGCGAAATGAAAATGCAACGGATATGTGAGATGAATTAATGAGAAATTGCAGCTCGAATATCCTATCAGAAAGAAGGAGGAAAAAAGAAAAAAGAAGAAAGAGAGAAAGAGAAATAGAAAGAGAAAGAGAGAAAAAAAATATATCCGATATACACAATAACTTCGCGTTTTAAATAAAAAAAAACAACAAAAAAAATAAAAAAAAAAACAAAAAGATTTACTGCATACATTTTCTTCCGTAAATTCTAGCGAAATACGCGTCGATATATTCGCAACGTGCGAATATTTACGCTCGACTCAGCTCGGCTTTTTTGCAATGCACCAGTTAAAATTACGTGCGCGACATTTAGCAGATGTTCAAAAGCCGGCTGTGCGATGAACGAGTGCGAAAAAATGTACTCGCATGAAAACACCCGAGAAGCCCCTTACGTGTACCCTTCTTCGTCCTCATTAAACCCTCCCTTTGTCTCTTCCCTCTTTGTGCTCGTTTTTTAATTTTGGCACACGCACGAAAACAGACGCGCGGGAGCGCCGTCCCGTTGACTCAACGCGACGAGGCAACAGAGACGCGCGCATAACTCCTTCCCGTGTTACATTTTACATTTCAGGTGACGTTTTTAAAAGTCCCCAACCGTCGCAAAAGTAACAACCCCCGCGGGAATGTTCCCGCGCGTGTACAACCGCCGCGGAAAGTAATCTCTGGCAAAATCTCGAACAAACTTTTCTCCTCTCCTTCGCTGCCGCGAGTAATGAGATCATTCCTTCGAGTCTGTCGAAAGAACAAAGGAGCCGGTCGCTCCATATAATAAACAATGCAAACGTAAACTCTCAGAGCGCACTTTATAATCCGGAAACTTTTCTATCGGCTCTCGCGCCTTACGGAATAGCGACGCGCATTATCTTTGTCGCATCGGCTTTTCCGAATCCGTTGTTTACGTCTCGGACAATTACAATTTGTTTTGTTTTGCCGCAATGCGCGCGCATTTACATCAAATCCAAGCGTCATAAATACGTTTTTAGCCTTTCGATAACTTTATTCATTTTTCTATTCGAGAAAATATTACTCGCCTCAATCGCGCGTACGAACAAACGACGCAAGCTTTTGGATCGTTTGTTATCGCGCGATCGTTATTGTTATTTCCGCTCGGAAGTTACATTTCTGAAAGTGCAGATTTAGCAACGTAAGTGGTATTTCTTAAAAACTGCCGTTCCAGCCTTTTCCGCGTACGCTAGGCGCACATGGGTTCGCAAATGGAACCGAATAAAATAATCGTGAATCTGTTCTCTGGAGAAGCGTGTTCTGCGCCAGAAACGAGACACACACCGGTCCGCGGTCTCGTTCGGGTATTGCCAGCAGTGTTTACGAATCTACAGTGTATGTAACGGCGAACGTATATAGATTTTCACTACTGCCACTAATAACCGAAAACAGATTCCTTGTCTCTCTCTCGATGAGGCAAATACATCCTCGAGCGCTGGCCGCTTACCGAGCACTCCGAGGCGAAAATTGATGGAAACGACGATGAGGCGTCCGTGAGCGGCCAGAGCGGTCCCGTCGAATGAATTCCCGGCGCCCCACGAATAAGAATCGCCATGGATGAGAAGAAGAGTCGGCAGCAGATCCTTACTACCTGCAACATCAAGAAGAACATTCTACCACAACATCTCTCCATAAACATGATTTTCGACGGAAAAATGCGCGCGACAAATTGTGTGTACAATACATACACAAGTGGTACAAGAAAACGCGTGTCTTAAGAATTAAAAGAACGCGGGAAGAAACTTGATCGGGAATTTTCGATAGACTTACATACATATGTAGAAGTGGCTCCGATAGGGAGCTGAATACGATTTTAAAAGTCTGTGTTGTTTACTGTGATAATTCTTCACAATAACGTCCTCTTCACCGATTTTTTTTTGCACCTTTGCTATATCGTGTGTTTTGATGTGTGTAGGATTAATAATCTGGAAACGAGAAAAATCATTTCAGACGAAGCCCCTTTCCTGCACCCCCCCCCTCCCCCTAATATCTTGTGTCACTGCAATATAAAAATCAAGTAATGTTATCACAAATCATCGTTTTTATACATGTAAACATTTTTATCTCGAAAAGAGAGCGACGATTTTTCGTTTCAGATTGTTAATCTACACATCAAAACACACGATATAGCAAAGGTGCAAAAAAAAATCGGTGAGGACGTTATTCTGAAGAATTACTTTACTGTATATTCTGTATTATAATCGTACGACACACAACACGCGCGCCGTGTGTTTTTATATAATTTCAAGTTTTATCGGGCCAGAGATGAAACATGAGAATCGCATTTAATGTTTCACGGAATATAATGGTACGCGATCACATTTTTATATATGAAATATACAAGCAAATAAATATCCACGAACGTTTGCGCGTACGTACGTACGTGTACGCGCGTGTACATACACATTACAATGTTATTTGTTATTGCACAATAAATCACGTGAATTTCCGCCGCCTCGCGGACTGTCGGTCTAAAAATAAACGTAACATATATTTTCTATAAATGTATATAACTTACGATTTAATTTGAAATTTCGAATTTATATGCCGTGTATCTACACTTCGTGATCTAAACAGATTATACATTTCTACACGCGTGTCAAACATTCTGAAATAATTGAAATATTATACACAAATTACGAATAAAACGCCAACAGTTTTTTCTCTCGTGTAACATAAACGAAAATTTTACTACAAATTCGAAAACACGCTTTCGCACATTTTATAAGTCGCAAGTACAAATTTCTTTGAAAAATAGAAGTTTTTTTTTTTTTTAGAAAATATGCAATTGCCCTCGCTGCATTCTACAGGAAGGTATCTTCTTCTAACGATTGTGATCCGCCGAAGTGTGTGTTCCGCGACGATCAAAATCACATAATCATTCCACGAACACGCCATCCTGCCTAAGTGATAGCAGCCGAGACACCTGTTGCGATCTTGATAGGACACGCTAAGCGACAGATAGTTAAGTAGGTGAACGAACGCTCCGCGTTTGTAAGAGATTCCGCTGTGCGCTTTTTTTTCTCTCTCTCTCTCTCTCTCTCTCTCTTTCTTTCTCTCTCTCCTAACTGCAAAAACCCGCACGCTCTGTGGTTACGTGTTCGCTCGCAATCATATCTCGAAACACTTTTAGGCAACTCGAATATTTTCAATGCTATCGACTTCTCGTCTTCGCCGCTCGATTTGTTCGAGTGACGTAGTTTACCAAGATATATTTACTAAAACATTTTGAACCTTATGTTTTACTTCTCTTTTCACGCTTTCCCTAAGCCACTAAACTAAATTGCATAATTTATATATATATATTTTTTTTTTACATGTTGTTTCTTTCTCAAAAGAAGTGTCTGCGCTTTTTCTCACTGGTCTTTTATCCTTCTCGGAACTTTAACTGCACCAGAATTGGATGTAACATATTACAAGAAGAAAGATCACGTTCTAGTTCCGCACGTACGATACATAAGTAGTGTGACATTAACGTCGTTCCGCCGGGGTCGCGGCGGCGCGACTGTTCGAGTCTTTACATTCTAACTCACACGGCGTGTAACGTGATTACATAACAACGTCGTCGGGAGTGGAAAGATACCGGGACCAATAAATTCATAAGGAAGTTAGGAGAGATTCGGAAACGAGGTAGCTTTTTGAACGACCCCGACGTATATTAGGTAGCAAAGTTTGCCCCTAATGCGAAAAGGTCGTTATCTCGAAGTCTTAACGAGAGATCGCAAAGTCGTTATCGTGAAACTAACAGCAATTTTAAGACGTCCAATGGAGAACTGAATGGAGAGGAAAAAAAAACGTGGAAGATCTTCACATGTTCGTTAATTGGCTCTTATATTACGTGACGTGTCACGGAGCATCTTGTTTAGTGGTTTCGCAGAAGTTCTTCCGAGGGGCCTAAACTTTTATTTCAGAAAATCTGCAGTTGCGACGAAATTTAAAAATCAGATTTGCGCGTAAACAAAAAAAACAAATAAATGTTCTCAACAAGTTTTTCTCTCAAAAGACGCATAATTCAATAAGTTACTAAAAGAACAAAAACAACATCCCCTCCCCCCCCCACGCAAATGAACACATTATTTTAATTAATGTTTGAAATTCTATTCTACCATGCATTTGTCGCAAATAACTCTGATTTTCGAGAGTAAGTACGTGTTTGTTTCAATAAATAAATGAGTCGATTCGCGCGCGTAAACGTCTGCGCTCGGAATGCTCTTTATTATCGTCTCTTTCTCTGTCTCTCTCTCTCTCTCTCTCTCTCTCTTTCTCTGTCTCTTTCTCACGCTCTCTCTCTTTCGCTCTTTCTCTTTCTCTCTTCTCTAGATTAACGTCGTAGCAGCTCTAAATCAGGAGAACGTCGATCCGATACGGAGCCGCCTCACTCCCGCGGTGCTTGCAGGTTCTCTCACGTGAATCGAATAATCGTCTGCAATGCACTACGGAATTGAGGATGCAACGCATCCTTACACTTGCATTCCTTTACAGCATTCTATCTATCTCTATCTCTTTCTCTCTCTCTCTATCTCTCTCTCTTTCTCTCTCCTTTCTTTCCTCCTCCCTCTTTCTCTCTCTCTTTCTCTCTTTCTCTCTCTCTCTCTCTCACTCTCTCCTTTCCTTCGAGAAGCTCCTTTCGTCGCCGCTTTATCTTGTTCTTCCAATACTCCGGGTGCTTCGGATCCCGGAGTCCGCTTCATTCCTTCTCGTATGCAGCATCCGCTTCTCACCATTGTGCCAACGCGAGGCATCCTTTCTCATCATTTCCCAGATAAAAGTGCGCATTATTCTTTCATTCTTCACAGCGATGAATTCCTCCACACGCGAGGCACGCGAATACGCACAAAGCTGCGGGATGCTGCTCGATCGGCGAAAAAGACAGGCGGATGAATTTCGCGAGAGCGACGCTTTTCTCCTTCTTCTCCTTCTTCTTCTTCTTCTTCTTCTTCTTCTTCTCAAATATTATTTTCACGTGATACGCATTCACCGATATATTCGAAGAATTTCTTGTGTGCCAAAGTGTAAGTGTATATCGCCACCCCCGTCGTAGAATATTGTGTGCTAAAAATCTCTCTATATATAAAATTTTCTCGCGTTTTTATGTTGCGCTCATATTGCTGCGAATGTAATACTTTTCCATTGCTCAAACTTATTTATCCCTCCGAACTTATCCATCATCTTTCGTTTTGTGACAATAGCTGCGACGCGACGCTCACGCGAGACTCAATGCCGAAGAAAATCACGGACATTCATCGTTTCTACATTGTGAAAAATGTGATCTACACACACACACACACACACACACACACATGTATGTATGTGTTACATGTATAAATTTTTTTAATGATATAGAATTCACATTTCGTTAAATCTAATATATAACCGCTAACTACTATACACGCAATTAGAATAAATTTTTATAACAAATAAAATAATATTTGTCTTGCAAAATTGATTAAGAGAATCGATCTTCCGCCGTTTCACTTCTCGATAATATACAACTGCAGACGGACGGTGCGAATGGCATTGCGAGTATTTCGGCGGAGCTATCGTTTACGGTTACGAGCTTCGTCGCCGTTGCGTAATAACAGATGTAGGGATATAACCGTAAAAGTAATTTCGCGACGATGATCCGAGACGGAAGAGGAGAGCTCTGAATCTGCCGTATGAACGCAATACCGCTAAAATAAGCACGAATTCCGTATGATGCACGACATATTACGCATTCCTTCTTGCGCAATCTACGTATCATTTGTAACCTTCGCGCGTATTTCATCCAGTGCGAAGTTTTCGTTTTGGTTGTGGGTTGTTTTTTTTTTTTTTTTTTTTTTTGAGATTTTCAGTCTCGCTCTCTGCCTCGCTCATTTTTCATCTCCGCGATAATATTAATCGAGCTGGGTTAAAAAAAAAAAAGAATTTCGCGCATATTCGCAATATCGCAGCTCGCTGTATCGCTCTGTGTGTGCTCTGACGTTCCCTTCCCCGTAATTTAAATATATCGATGTCGCGAAAAACGAACGCGCGCAAACACGATTCCGGAGGAATATGTCACCCGACGTCCAAACGCAGGAAGGGATATTATCCGGGCGCTTAATATTACAGTCGCAAACACAGCCGCGCCTCAATAACATGTTCAATTCGCAGACGTGCTCGCCGAAGCGGCTTAAGCTCGCCGTCTGAATTTTTCGCGACGATATCCAGAGAGATGGGAAAGATCGGAAACTAAGCTGCTTACGTGCAAGTAGCGGCGACGACGACGAGAGACGGCGAGAGTCCTGTACGTCGCAACCCTCTCTCGTCGGCCGAGACAAGCACGGGGAAAAGAAAAAAGTCGCTCGCTTTCTGTGAAAAACAGCAAGAGGATTCAACGCGCGATAGCGAAGAAAGCAACGACGGATCGTTCTCTTTAATCCGGCTGAAACGTCGGGTAGTTACGACTTTTTATTCGACAGTATAATGGCCGGCTCTCTCTCTCTCTCTCTCTCTTTCTCTCTCACGATGGATAACCATAGAACGAAATGGGAAAACCGTGGCACAGACGTTCGTTGTATGTAACGCGCGCTATCTTCGCTTTTACGAGAATATCAAAATTCCACGCGAGATTTCACTTCTAATTAATTCTGTATCATCTGATTAATCACTTCGGTTTCTCCCGTTAAGATTTATTCTTCCTCTATCAATGCTTCCACGAGAAAAATTCTGAATTCGCGTGTCGTGATGATGAATTTAACGCGTTAGCGCGCGTGTTCGGTGAACAGATGTCTTTAAAAAAAAAAAAAAAACAAAACAAAACAAAGTAAAGAGAAGCAATTTGTTTTAAAATTGAAATAAAATCCGCGACTGAACAGAAATATATTATAAATAGAAATATCATATAAGCGGTTCGATATAAACAAGTGTAATCTCTCGAACGCGTTTTCGTTCAAATATTTAACGCGAGATAAATTTTGCATTTTCCCCCAGCTATTCATTTCCATATCTACAATTCGTAACATTGAAGGTACCGCCGCGTTTACGCTTCATCTGAAAGTCTCGCTTGTATTCGCGAAAACGTCTCGACGCGCACAGATCGATTCGTTCTTTTGTGTTGCCCCGTTTCCATCCCTATGCTAAGAGCCGACGAGAGAAAAGACGACTGACGAAGGGGGGAATTGTAAAGGTAAGAGAACGCGTAAAGTAGGTTTCTTGCGAGGACGGAAACTGGTATCGTGACGACGCGGGATCGCGGCCGTTAAAATCGTCGCATCAAGCTCTTTCTCGGCCGCGAAATGCGATATTTTTCTCTCCTCCCGCTTCTCTCGAGCGGAGGACTTACGCCGTATTAAACGACGAAATTAGCTCTAACAATCTGCCAGAATCCCTCACCGGCGAAATAAATTGCCCGCGCGGTCGCGCCATAATCTTCTTGCGCTTCTTTACACTTTCATATCTCAGCAGAAACGCGTGCATGTATGGTATATATATATATAAACGTATATATCAAACGGAAGATATATCCCCATTAGTGGTCGCAATGTCATCCGAAGATTACGTATGGATTATATTCATCGAGACAACTTTAATATTGAGTAAATTCAGAGATCGCGTTCTAAAATTTTTTTTTTTTTTTTAACAGGAAAAAGAAGATTATATTCGAGCAATTAAGGTCAACATCTGCGGCGAACTGTAGACTGTGTAGCAAATTTCAGACGCAGGGAAATAGAGAGATGTGAAACTCGAGATTTTACGAATATAACGCGAATATAATATAACGCGCGAAACGATAGGATAATTTGTCTAGACAGATATTTCCCCGTGTTTCCCCGTGCAAATACAAATCGCTCGCGTGTAAGTTTACACGTGTGTGTGTTTCCACGTTGATCAGCGTTTCGCTGATATTCAGAGCGCGTCTCTGAAATGTTGCCATAAAGCACCTATTATATGTACGTATATATATTAAATCTCCTTATATTACAGTTTACCCCTCTCCTCCATGAGTGGCATCATGAAAATGGCCATATCGCGGTCGTAACGATCGCGTGTGAGCATCGCCTCGCAGATAAAGAAGAGATCACGCAGAAATATTCGCCGCGGCGAAGTACAAAAGTACGACACTTATTTCTACAAAAGTTTATGAAAATTGAGTTTACAAAGAAATAAGCGCCAGTGTATACAGCCAGTGTCTACATAAACTTTTTCTACAATCTACGTGATATACATTTTTCTACGTAATACATTTTTTTTTCGAACGCAAGTTTGCGCAGAAATTGAGCGAAAAGCTATACAATGCGCCGGGACGTGTGCAACGTTTTCGCAACCGCGAGCTATTAACGTTCGTCTGCATAAAGACGTGCAATTTCACATTTCAATGAGGGAAGATAAATTTCATTCCCAGCTAACTAACATAATTTCCAACGACCGCGTCTCGCTCGCTTAAATCCCACAAATCTAACAGGATCACGCGCGCACGTTTCGTCGAAGAGAAAAGTTTGCGCGAGCGAGAGCGCGAACGCCCGCGCACACACACACACACACACGTGCGTGGGCTCTTCCTCTCTTTCTACTTGTCGCGCGGAATTATACGCGCGCGATGTCACGCGTGTGCCACACACAACGGCTGCATTCCCGAACGCCTCGATAATCAGATTATCGCGGAATGAAATTGCATCTCTCGCCCGCGCTTTCGGCGAAGTTTTGAGCAATCTCTCTAAAATTGAACGGCGCACGTTTCGAAACAGAATCTCGCGGAGATATACAGTCAAACGTAGCGGCACTGAAAAGACCCAATTTTTTGTTTCTTTTTTCAGGGAGTTTTACCTGCGTTTTATATTTTTGCAAGATATATTTTCGACTTTGTCGAGCGCAACGCACAACGCAAATTTCGAAAGTTCACGTGTTGTTTTACGCGAGAGAATTTTGTTTAGGATTTAAACACACAAAGGATAAAAAAAGAGAGGTTTTTAATTAAAATTTATAACTTTTCCAACAATTTTGTGTGAATAGAACGTTTTCTGAAAACGGGTTTTAAAAACGTTTTTTTTTTTTTAAATACGCTTTATTAAATAGTAATTTTCTGTAAGAAAAATTGTTTTTTCACCGTCTTTGACCGAAAAATTGTCCTTGCTAATGTTTTTTTCTCCTCTGTAAGTTTTCTTAAAAAAAATATGCTTTATTAAATAGCAGTTGTTTTTTTTTTCTAAAAAAAGAATTGTTTTTGACCGTAAAATTGTCTAATGTTTTTTTCTCATCTGAAAAAATACTACTTTTGGGAAAAAATCTCACAATAGACGACTCACCGTGAGAAAGTTTGGGCACGTAGAGGTTCAGATAGAGGCAGTCTTCGCTCTGGTTAGCCAGCATGGGCGCTAGCCTCTCGAGGTAGGCGCGCTTCTGCCACGGCAGACTCGCGTCCGGCTTGGGCGGCCGCTGCGGACAGGCCGGCGGCATGGTGTCGGCAAACTTGGTGCCGCGCCACGGGGTCGGAGTGACCGGCGGCATGTAGCGCAGCGCGCCGAGTGGCGGTGTCGCATACGGCACGCCGTAGTAAGTCTCGACTGCGGTCGACGATCTGGCCTCGACGCCGCGCAGAACGCCGTACCGCGTCTTGACCGTACGCGTGGAATACTTTTGCGTGCCGGCGAGGGCATCGGTGCCCGCGAGGTAGCACTGAGCGCAGAGAAGCGCCAGCAGAAACGCGCTCTTGACGATGCCGCCGGCAAACGGAACTTTAGGAATGATCTTCTCACTCGCGATATCCTTCGCACTTCGTCGCCGTCTCCTTCGTCCCTTTCTCTCGTCGTTTTGGTTCTGCTTCCCGCGACCTCTTTGTTCGTCGCACTGCTCGCCGCCGGAAGTTGCACCAGCATGCTGACTGTCCGGTTTCCCGAGTAATACCTTACGAAATGTCGCCGAGGGACAGTCTCGTCCTTCATAAAAAACATCGCAGAGTCCTTGTTGACGCGAAGTGACGATATCGAATCGCGGGGAACATCGTTGTCGTCCGACGCGTCTAACTGCAGACGACCACCGGCCATTGTTGGCGAAGTGGACGGTGTCGAGAGGCGAGAGGTCTTTCCTCTTCCTCTTCCTCGGCAAAGAGGAGGAGGACGTCCGCATCGCGTCACGCCGCCGCGGACTGGCCCCTGCGGGCCCCGCATCTGTGGGGCCCTCCTGCCGATGGACGACCCCCTTCGTCCGCCGCTTTCGACTTTCTCTTTCCGCTTTTATTCGCCGCTTTACCGTCTGTCCTTTGTCCCCCCGCCGCCGGTCTCGGCACCTTTTTGCGTCTGTCTTCCCGCACCCTTTTTCGCACCACCACCGTCGCTACCACCGTCGTTATCTCGTCGCAGCCGCCGTCCACTCTCTTCCACTGCTTCCGATATGGCTTGCCGCCACCTCCAATCCCGCGCCCTCCGAGCGGCTTTCGATCCTCGTACGCCGTCTCGTATTCAAAATACCGACTCGATGCTACTATCGTTCTGCTGCTGCTGCTGCTGCTGCTGATCGACTCCGAGCAGATGCTCACTTCCATTCTCAGGTACGTACGTTGCCCGCGCTGTCGCTGAGCTGCCAAGCTGGCGACCGATCGTCGTTGACGCGCTGCACGCGCATAAACACGACGCTGCTCCCGTGACGATCGACGAGCTCGGATCGTCGGCAGTGAATGATCTTGCCGGAGTCATCGGCGCCCTCAGGGTACGATCGTTGAATGCGCACCCCTTCTCTCGGAATCGCCGATTCGAGTGACTTCTCTTTAACGTGCGCGTTCTCGACGATGCGCGTCGCGTCTCATTTCAATTTGAAAATGAAATCATATCAACCAATGATGATCTTTTGATTGTTCAAACCGTGTCTTCGCTCGTGTCTCGCTTGAATTCTCGCTGAGTATATTCGTCTCGCAATTCGCTGCAACAAAGGACGCCTAGTTAGAAGGAGCTTCTCCGAAAGGAAGTAAATTTTCTGAAGCAGATACGACTAATTCGACGTTAGTCGCGCGAGGATAATAAATTTAAAGTCGAACTCGCTCGACTTCCGTGGCGCGCGATCGAAAATTTTCTACGAAACTCTGAACGAGACATATGCTGTCCGTGCTCGAAGAACAAATAGCGCGGAGATTGCTACTGTTCGCTCATTGAACTGGAAAAATGTATGCTCGATATACCTTCCGAAGGGACAATCGTGCGTGAAGTGTGTGTACCCCAACGATGTTCCCTTTTCTCACCCGCCGCTCCGACCCTTTAGGCAGAAATTTTAGATTTTTTATCTTTTATGGAGTTTTTGTCACCGTTTATTAATGTTTCGCAGACGTAAGCGATTTTGTTTCCTGAAAAATTGATCTTTCGCTTTGGCGATAACGTCACAGGTATCTTTTTTTTTCTTGTTTCAATTTTGCACGCATCTTTTCTGAATTTTAACGCAACTTTTTATTTTTTCTCTTATTGTCAAATAAAAAAAAATAAAATAAAATACGTATTGATTATTCACATACAAAAAGAAAGAGAGATAGTGATATAATTTTTTATATTAGTGCGACAAAAATGGACTCGCTGCTGTCCATAGAATAAACTGTTCCGCTTGGATGTTAATATGCAGATACGTGCATCAAACCCTCGCACCGAATTTTCGGAAAACCAGCGCTGGTCGGATTTTAAATTTACGTCCGATAAATTATTAATTAATGTAGTTACATCGCTAGAGGTTGTAACGAAAACTCGCACGGTCGCGCTAGTCGCTCGACAAAACCTAATTAATTGCAATGACGATGTAGTTTGATTCGAATGAGTTGCTCAAGCTGCTCGAATAACGCGAAATCCAATAGCGTTCAACCGTGGTTATGCGAGAATTTCCAATTTCCAAGTTGAGGTAAACTATACTCTCTCTCTCCCTCTCTCTCACGCACATGTACACACACACTCTCCTCCCTCCTCACTCTCTTTGGTGCATTCGGTACCACTGCTTCGACAACGTTTCAACCCTGAGGGGAAACAGTCTGTGTTTAAATTACCACAGAATTTTAGTTACGCTCTCCTACCCGTATACATATCTCTCTCATTCACTCATTCTTTCTCTCTCTCTCTTTAATTCTTGTGTACTTTTTTATAGCAACAAAGCAGTCGACTATTTTTGCAGCATTCTATTTGTGTGACGAAACAATTGTTACGATGGATGTGTAATATTTAAGCTGTAAATTTGCAGGTGACATCTTCTTCGCGCTCGCTACTTTCACTTCCTTGAGCTTCCGGTAAAAGTGTCGAAATATACATCACCAGGAAGCGCATCAATTTCCACAAACACTTGTCAAGATCCGGTGTAGCTTTGATATGATAATGTTAAAGTCTGATTAAGACACAGACACACAGTGTAAAACTTGAAATTACAAATTTATCAATTTGTCTGACATCTTTCACCCTCTCTCTGTTGTCTCTCGTTCTGCGAGATTAGATTCAATTACTTTATCAATCAATAAAACTTATTTACGACAAGTAATTCACAATTTAAAAGAAAAAATGACATATTAAATGACAATTAAATGTAAATGACATGTAAATAACTATTTGCGAGTTTAGTTAAATAACTCTCAATTATGTACATATCGCATTTAAATTACAAATTTAATTTGAAGAAAAAAACTTGATCGATTCGAAGTTTTTTTTTGACGCGACTTCTGCTTGCACGTTTTAAATTACGGAAATTGATTTTACACGATTCTTTTTTTCGCGCATGTTTCCCACGCGCGTTTCGCGTCGATGTTGCGCAATTTCGTCGTCAAAAGAAACGTGCCTATTATAATACAGAGTGTGTATTTCCAAGTTATATTTCGAGAGTCGTATTTTTATCTTTGCAATTCGCGTTTCACGACACACGCGACCTTCCACAAAGCTGTGCGTCATCGACACAGTCCTTGCGAAGTGGAAAGAGAAACGAATTATCGTCAGATTACGCACTTCGATTCCGCGTCACTAGACAACATGAAAATGGGAGATGCCGATGCCGAGTTATAAACGCCAGAATGTCGCTTGACGAGCGAAATTAAATTCCGCGACTTGCGCGCTAATTGTGGGAGACGATCGGATGATTAATAATTCACCGACGAGAGCGGTAAGTTCAAAGTTTCCGGATCCCACGTAGAAGAATTCACGGGAGAGGGAAATTATCAAAGTGGAAGAGAGAGAGAAAAAGAAAGAAAGATCGAAAAAATAATGAGAGAATTTGCGAAAAACGCCGATATATTATATCGCGAAAATTGCGCGGGCTGCCATATTTTTCCACGGATCAACGAACGTTGGTGGATCCTGGAAGAAACGGATAAGTCAAAGAGAATCGACGATGATCCATTTTGCAAAATTACGAAACGGGAATTAGCTCACGCGGTGCTCTTAAATTCGTTTCTATTATTTCTCAACTCGATTCGAGTTGAATCAGTTTGATTAGCGCGAGGCACAATCTGAAATTTAAAGGTGCGTCAAAATTAAAAAAGAAAAAAAAAGAACGAGACAATTCAATTGGTTTGAAGATTAGTCTTCACAGAAGACTACGCGTTGTTAAATCCACTTCTTATCCTGAATCAAAACTTTATTGGATTTATCGTTAAATTATCTCACATAAATTTCTCATCTCGCACAAATTTCAAAATGTGTGCGTGATGTAAGATATATTGTGCGTATTTACGGCAAAATTGCGAGTGCGCAACGAAATGTTCAGATGCAAGTAGAATTATATTCAGTGCTGTGCGATTTACTTTCCTATTATTGTGATAAATTATGTTCTACATCTATCAAATCTGTTACCACTTTAAAAGCATAGCATATATTTTAACGACTTGTGTGTATGTATGTGTGCATGTATGTAATATTTACTCACTCAATTCCGTAACAAGATAGCATTCCGACTAGGTGAATTATTTACGAGACGTATTCAATGGAAAGAAAGATTAAAGCACTACGGTCGAATAAACGAACATATATCGAAGTAAATAAGTATATCGCATATTTTAAGTAAAGCTGTTTAATCAAAGTAATTGGAGTTTTTTTTTTTTAGAATAGTCAACGTTTAACGATAAATAATTTTTAACTTTGAAAAAACAAACGTAGAGATTGTCCATCTATAGTTTCTTTGAAATATTATCGACTTCTTTTGACAAATCATTGTCGGAGTGCGATCTCTTACCCTTTTTTTGTTTTTTGGTTTTTGTTTTTTTTTTTTTTTTTTGCTGCGGCATTTACATATGCAACCAACTCATATTGATCGAAAACGACGACACTCGAATTTGTCCAGTTCTTTTTACTAGCTATCATAGCCGATATTTCTCTGCACCATATGTTTCGAATTTGCTTTGCAAATATTCAACGAATTACCAAATTATAATTCAACAAATTAAATAATAGCGGAAAAGTGTACTTGCAGTTTATCCGCAGGTACATACAATCTCGTTCTCATTAAGTAAAAAAAAAAAAAAAAAAGAGGAAAAACAACCTGAGAAAAAACGCACCATAAATCGAACAATGATACATCCAACTACTTGTCTAACTGGTCGCAGCTTCATATCACACATAGTAGTCCATGCCGGGAGAGAGGTTTATTCAATATTTCCGCTCAGATAACTCCCGTATCCAGTTCGAATAATTTTGCTCCACACGCACCCCCGCACACCAAGCGCTTCGATCCATTGACGTGTCTCGCACTACACGTTAAGAGCCCGGCGATATCCCGCTCTCAAGAGCGACGCAACGCTCGGACAACTTTCTCGGAGATTTTGAATCCGGCGATCTGACAGACCAAGTCTCGAAGCGTTCCCATGTGATGCGCCAGCTTGAACGCTGGATGTTTACTTTGCGTCAGTATCCCGCTCGCAGAGTACTTCTTATTGTGTTGGTTCTTCTTCTTTCGCCAGCTGTTACAATCGCGCGACGGAAATAAACGATGCGTGTCGCGGAGCGGTCCAGCGATCCTCCCCGAGGACCGCGCGAGTTCCGTGCAAAACCTCCGCCGAAGAACCGACTGAACTATCACTCAGACAACCTGACAGACCAAACCCGAGCCGACCAACAACCCCCAGGACGACCCGCACCCTTCGTGCGCGATCGACTGTCTGTCCCGGGCTCTACTAACGTGCCGAGGGACCAGCAGCCGTGCGACCTCCGCGGAGGTGGCAATGCTCGTGCTGGTGGTGGTGCTGCTGCTGCTGCTGCTCTCACTGATGCTGGTGGTGGTAGTGATCTGGTAGTGGTGGCGATAGGGATGGTGGTGGTAGTGGTGGTGGTAGTGGTGGTGGTACTGGTGGTGGATGGTGGTGGATGGTCCGGCACTCGAGGAAGCCGGGAACAGCCACGGCGCCGACGCCTGGTTTGATACCGACCAGCGGCCCGGTCGATAACGCCACGGCAACCCCCGGGTCGTTCCGGCCTTCCTCTCGTTTTCTCACTCCTTCTCTTTCTCCTGTGCCGACCCCGCCACCCCCCATGTCGAGTCTTCCGTCCTGCTTCTTCCTCGCGCAGCATCTTTCCTCTGGCTGTCGCCGCCGGCTCGTGCTCTACATCCTCGTCGTCGCCGCCGCCGCCGCCGCCGCCGCTGCCGCCGCTGCCGCCGCTGCGCCTTCGGCACACACCATATCTCTCACTCTCGTATATACGTACACCTTCGCACACGTCGTTCTTCGCTTCTGTTCTCCTTCGAGTGTGAGAAGGGCACAAACGAGAGCTACCGAGAAAGGCTGCTTGCTCTGTGTGTGCAGAGGGATTCTGTCAGTTTCTATCTTCCTCTTACCCTTTCTCGCTTTCTGTCTTTCCGTCTTTCGCTTTCTCTTCCTCCACCGAAGCTGCTGGAGACAGACGTCATCCACGCGACTCGCTTCGCGAAGTAGGCGACTTGCGCTAGTGCGCGGCTATGTGTTGCCGCCGTGGAGTGGTATCGTCGATCGCCCAGCTAATTCCTTGAGCTTTCCCGAGTACGTATATAGTCAGATGAATCTGTCAACTCTCTTCGAGAGAGGCGGGTTTCTAGTACGCGCAAAAAACAATCGATGATATTTTTGTTGCGCGAAATTTAACGTTTGTTGCAACAAGATAACAAAAAAACAGTTTTTTTACTTTGTTTTTTTTGTAGATTGATTGTTTTAACTCGAATCAATATGTTTTAATCTGCTGGTGTATATATTTCTAGTTTACAAATGCACACGCACACGCGATGGCACACACGATTGTTTTTCATTATTTTTATTACACTATTAGTTTAATAAAAGAGACGAAAAGAAGTAATACTTGGTTATATATGTATATTTTATATTTATGTATTATGTTGTTGAGTTTTTTCGGGTTTTTTTGGGGGGGGGGATGGGAAAAAAATATTTTCCGACGCCTATATATAATATAAATTAAATAACAATTTTATTTCTCTCGTCAAGATTTCTAATTAAAATCAGTAACGAGCGCATCGGTAGGACAAAGAAGAAAGATTTTCATTAAAATATCGCGCTTTTAGGCTGCTGGGAAAAAAAAACCTTCCAAGTTCGTAGCACATCGCTCTCGCATTTAACATTGCATGAATCTCTCTAATGGGTTAACGCCTGGAACTCTTTTTCCAGGCTCTCGGAGCTTTCAATCATTTTCAAACTTAAATTGTTCATATCTGTTCCATACTTTCTGAGAAATCGGGTTGCTTCGCTACGAGGAAGTATAAACGAGCGGGTGAAAATCATTAGCGCGAGCGAAATATCCGTACGCTGTGATGCGTACCATGTAGTCTAAGTCCAAGTTTATAATATTCATTAAGTCCGTTCGAATTCACACATACACACACGTAAGCTTTGAAAAAATCAAAATCGAGGGTTGAAATATTTTTGTTGAAAAAGTTGATTGAAAGAAATATAAACGGAATCTGAGTACATTCTGAGTACATATTTAATGATCCGAGTATAACTCCAAAACACATAAAATATAGTACGTGTACTTACACAAACAACTTGCTAATGTGCCATTAATCCGCTTGAATAAACTTTGCGTTAAATATGAATAAGACCCCCGTCTTTCTAAATGTTTATTTTTCGCCGTCTGTTCTTAAAAGTAGGTTTTTGCATAATTCTCTTCAAACTTTGGAAAATTTTCACATCTATTTTCGCATCGACATACAATGAGACATATATATGTATGTATATAATATACACATAGCTGTCAAACTGAGTGTTATATACCGATTTTATTGCAACTGACTATTCCACCGCTCTGCGTCTTGTGTGCGGATGATAAAGTACCCGTACGTTGTCCCGCTATTGTAATTCACTCGTCGATCGATCCGCGAGAGAAAGGAGGGTCTCTTTATCGGCGCCGCGCTAAGGCGCGCAAAAGTGTGCCACGCGTATGAGAATCGCGTGCAAATTCGCGAAAAAATTCCAATTCCAGCGACGCAAAACGTCGATTGCTTACGAACGCGAGAGCGTAAATTGCCTCGTTATCGTCGCCATCGTCGTTATTTACGATCCTTAACGAGGAAGACCGTCTGCGGAAACCGTCACACGGCGGGACACAAGACGATTATATACCACGAGACCGTCAGACCATCACTTCCTCCGATTCTCCGATTCTTCTTTTCCGCGCCTTTTCTCTCGCATTCGTTTTTCTCACGCGCGGCGATGTGATTTGTGACTGTCTCACTCGAATTGAAACATCACTCCGATTAATTAAAACCGACCGAGAATATGTCATCGATTCGATTAAGCTCGTTAAACTGCAGCGCTGCATTTCCGCAAAACCCAACGCGGGATTCCCACGACAATATTGACAAAGTTTCGGAATTACCGTTTTTTTTTTTTTTTTTTTACCGCAAAGTTTTCTCAATCCTTGAGATTTTGTGACATTTGTAACAACTTGAACGCGTTGGTCTTTGGTTCGCGATTAATGTCGAAAGATTGATTGATCGAGGAAAGGAGAGAATTTTGAATGTATCGAGGAATAATTCTCTCGATACATTCTCTCTTGTACAATACACTGGTGATTAGTGCGTGTACATGGATAGAGCGTATTTGTGTTGTCTTATTAATGAATAGAGTATTATGTACCACCTGTCAAACCATAGTCGCGGATATAATCGAATCAAATCAAGAGACGGAGTAGTCAGTCTATTCAGTTGACGAATTCTACGCAGACCGCACGTTGTGATATTTAGGCGCGGCGCACGCAATCGCAGAGAGAGATTCATAAAAGGTCGCTGATGAAAATGGCATGTAATAAAAAAAAAAAAAAAAAAAAAAAAAAATTATTTTTTGCAGCGACTCTTCTCATCGCACGTCAAAGTCCTTCGTGGAAAAATCGACAGAATATTTATTTACATACCCTATATGTATGCAAATATAACAAATATATATTACATACGTAAACAAATAAGAAAATTAGAAAACTTGAAAGCCTTCCGTGTGTTATATTTGTCACAGGGCGGTGATGCATCAGTCAGTCCGCGTATTTTGCAAATTTAAACATTAATCACACAACGAAGCGCGCGCATCTCGTCCGAAATGACGGATGGTTTTCTTTCCGAGAAAACAAACGGATGGTGATGTTTCTCGAGCGAGCAAAAAGGATGAAGAAGAGCGAATCTTCTTCTCGAGCGAAGAAGAAGATGCACAAACGTTGTGTGTGTGTGTGTGTGTGTGTCGACCTCGGATATTCTACAGAAAAGAGACACTCGCGCCGAGTGGTAACCCTGAATTACGGGAGCGAGACCGCTTAACCGAGAGGAAAAATAGAAATAGGGGAAACGGAAATGAAATTGGCTACTCCCAGTATGCCCGCTAAGGAAGCGCCGTTAATTAGCCGGCCGTATTCAGGGAGTCGTAAACCGACGGCGGAGCAAAGTTAGGTGGAATAAAGTTGCCGGAAGTTCCTTTTTTCTCGTCTATACCTCGCGCGGCGCTCGAGAGGACGACGAAGAGGAGGTCGCTCTAATTTGCGCGACAGCGTTCTTTCTTTCGATCGATTTCGCGGTCGTTTTCGCGGCGGCCAGATTAATGAATCGAATTTCAAACTCGACACACCACCGCGCCGCTTTTATCTTTACGACGGGGAACACAGTAAGGTCTTAAAACAGCGCAAGCCCCCTTCAGAATAGACACCCTCTCCTCCCCCTCTTCCGAGTTAGGACGAGGAGGAGCGCCTTTTCGCGCGCTAGAAACTTTGCAAAACGCGATTATGCCGCGCCACCGACGACGCGAGCCACCGTTCGGGATGTTCCCCGCGTTACGTTAATCCGATACTCCGGGCGTAAAATATTACGGCGTGGTATGAGCGCGTTCGCATAAAATGTACAAATTCGTTAATATCGCGCGCGGGAATGATGATACTGGTATATCGTTGTAATGAATTTCAAGAGAAAGAGAGAGAGAGAGTTGTCGCAACTCATGATGAATAATTATACCACGTACTTATACGCGTCGTATACACATATACATAGTATATGCGAGCTACTTATGTTCAAAACCGATGATTAAAACGAGATGAGGAAAGGAATATACGTACGAACTGCGCCGCAAATGTTTCTCAAGTCTGAAAAATTACAAGATATCACTCCAATATTCTACGTAGTGTTTATTACAAAGTAAGTTTTGCACGAGAAAAGCTCAATTCGCGTAAGGTGCGAGGAGTGCGACAGTGATTTAAAGCAAGGGATAAAAGGACGGATGACATCGCGCGCGTTATTTCACAACGAAGAAGGAAATCCTACCTTCGTCGTTCGGAGAGAGCCTTCCGGACTGCAATAATTACTACCGTCATAATAAATAGTTCGCAGTTAAGGATTTCAAGTAGCGATTCTCAAGCTGTATCCGCGCGCGCGATAAAATTTATCTCTCGAGACGCGCGCGCGCAATGTCGCGCGCGGAACGAAAGCCGCGGTCATCATTTCTCGAGCGTCTGGGAGTGACAGCTGTGTTTCGGGGGGGGATAACTACGCAGAGCGAGTGAGAGAAATACAATAATGAAACCGACGGTTCGTCGTAACGAGTAGTCCTGAGTGTACCGCGCGATATCATAACGAAGTTACACCGTAAAAGGATAATAACAACCGCAACTATAACTGAAAATACGGAAAATTTCGAGTAAACTCGACGTTACGCTCGTAGTACAAAACTGGTAGAACGCCGAGCCGCGATGGTCGAACAACGAATTTTTTCGATAACTTTTGCTATCATGGAAATGTTGTGAAATTGACATTGACAGTTGCATGCTGGAATGATGCATCGAGCACCGAATGAATTTAATTGCGCGATAGTCTCTGCCTAATCTCGAGATTTATTCTCTAACATGTGTAAATTATTTCGCAAATCACATGTAACGCTAAAAAAAACATTAATAAATCTTTTTCACCGTAACGTATCTTTAATGATAATCGAAACATGTAGAACGAATTGTATAATTAATTACTTAATAAAATACTGAGCTGAGATATAAACCGCGTCGCAAATATCAGGGAAGAAAGAATAACTTTTTCTAATCTCTTTCATCCACGGAAATTGAAAAATGTCCTGAGCGTTGTTTGTTTTATCTTGCTCTCTTTCTCTCTTCTTGTTCGTCTTTTCTTTTTTTTTCATTAGCTCATTCGGTTTGTCAAGATTTTTTGAACACCGTGTCAGGAAAATGCCGATAAAACGCGATAAGTGCAAGAGAAATTTCATTAACATGAGATATCTCTTGCACGGAGAGAGTGGATTTATCAAACGTCATATATTTCCCGATCCGCTTCTCTTCTAACGACGACGGAAACCCATGTCTTTCAAACATCGCTATCAGATCTCTTGCAAAGAAAGAGAGAAATATATATATATAAATATATAATTTCAAATACTTGATTTTATCTCCGATATGTCCGTTAATCAAACGTATTTCTATTTAATCAGCATATTCGATGTTCGAATATAGTGAAAAATTAACAACAATCGACGCGAAAAACAACGAACGAGAAAGCAGCTTTCTAGCGACTTCGCTTACGTAACATCGCTTTTTATTCCCGTCCTTCTGGATGCTGCCTCTTATCCGACTTGCTGCTCTTATCATTTAGTTAAAATTCACATGGAATTTAAGAGCTAATTTACGATGTAATCTCCCCGTTTCCCTCCTTCCCTTTTGTGACGCGGCAAAGAGTCTAAAAACTTCAGTCTTAATATTCTGCTGCTAAAAGCCAGCGTGTGACTATGTATACGTATGTATATATTTATGGTCAAAGCTTTTAACCAATTTTTTTTTCTCGTTATGTAACTCTTATATAACAGACTACAAAACTGAAACGAAATATGAAACTACCTCTGAATCAAATTTCTCGCGTTTTTTTAACACAAAGTAAACGTGAGAATGTTTGAAAAAAAAAACAAACAAATTACAATCGGATCATTGTAGTAAATAATTACACAGCGAAATGAATTATAATTCACATACAATATTTTTACAAATGGCGCAATTAATCGTTAAGATCAATTAACGCTCCTTCCTCAATCAGAAAAAAAAACATCGCGTTAACAGCGAGAGAAAAGACGAGAAAAAAAGAGAGAAAGGAACAGATTTGATCATCGCGAAAAGCCTCCAATTATTCTATTCCTGGTATTCTTGGAAGTGGAATTGACATTCCAGGAGAGCACGTCCTGAACGATCAACCCTGTACTCGTATCTGCTCACTACTCCACGGCGAGAATTGCCGGCCAGGCTTAGGACGAGTGGGTGTCGATGTAACTGTCGGCCGCGCAAGACAAAGTAGTGTGTAAGGAGGTAGGTAGATGGGAGGCGGCGAACGAAAGGAAGAATCGTGTGCGAAAGAGAACATGAGAAGCGCGTTGTGTGACGAAAATGGTGGAGAGAAGCAGCGCTATCACTTTCTCGTCGTGTTTCGCGGGGGATTTAAGGAAAAGAGAGTCCAGAATCAACGGAGGAGGGGAGAGGGGGTGAGTGTGGGTTACGCGGATCATCCGCTCTCGACAGCGCTTTTTTCCGATCCACTCTAACCACGTACGTGGAAAACCGCGGGACGACGTGGGAAGGAAGAAAAGCTTCGGGAAGAGAAGAGCGACGAGAGGATAAGTGGGCGAGAAGCGAGAAGAAGCAAAAAGAAGACGCGTTATATGAGAAACGTGTAATTTAACTCCTTCGCACTCACGGGCGAGTTATCGCGCGAGTAACCCGCGCGCAAGCTTTAAATTTATGAACTTGTATAAATCTCGGGTTTCGTATTAATAAATATACCGTGAGATAATGCAGAATTTTTTTTCGTATGCAAAAAAAGATATTTTTCAAAGAAATATTTCTTTCTTCTCACACACGAGACGGGAGATTTTATACATGTATAAATTTAATAATAAATCCAAGTAACAAATTAGAAGGTAAAGAACAATACATGGAAACTAATAATAACACGGTTAAAGTTGCGGTAAATTTCCCTTAATTGATCTCACAGATTGTGTGCGAATTGGTTTCGGTCCGATCTCGACGATAGACCGCTATAAAGACCGTTATTTACGATTTGCACTATTTCTGGCCGACGATAGCAGCTCAACACTTTTCTCTCTTTCTCTCTTTTTTTTTGAAATAAAACTTCGCGCGCGCGCGCGATACTTTCTTAATTAATAATATAACAAACGCACTGAGATGGACCAAAACCATAGATCGAAACTGTGTTTACGCAATTTACGAGATCAATTGAGGGGAATTCAACACACTTTCACCACGTTGTTATTCAACTCCCCTTACATCTCATCAATTTCTTATTTGACGCTTCTGCCGTATTTCATCTGTCGATTTAATAATAAAGAAAATTTCGAGAGAAGTACAAACAAACGTGAACGAAATAAAATTGAATATATTCCCGTCTGATTTTTAGGATTTAAGAACTTCAATTCGTTAATCGTTGACAATGAATCGTAAAAGGCGGGATTCGCGATATCGTAAATTTAAACCGTATAAAAAAAAAAAGAGAGTTGCGTGACAGTTAATAGCTTTCACTTTTAATTAGCGGCGAACGTACGTAACGCCTTCATTTCGTGGCAGACAAATAAAAGACAGTGAATCTCGCTACCAGAGGATAAAGATCCAGTAACTCGTTAATTGGTTTTCTGACCAATTCGCACTTATTAAAACTCGCGCAATATTCCGCACGGATTGTAACTGTCTCTTTCTCTCTCTCTCTCTCTCTCTCTTGCTTTTTTTATTTTTTTATTTTTTGAATATCGAGAAATCTGCATTTCTATATCTTCACTAAATTCATCCGTAGCGCACAAAGTAAACGCGTATATCATATCTATTAATTCGTTCGTTTTAAATAAATTAGCAGATATTCCATTTGTTAATAATTTTTTTTTTTTTACACAAGCGGAATATTTTTCTCCGGCACAAGTGAAAAGTGTTTGTTCCGCTTGTAATGTATTCGAAGAGTCGAGGATTTTATTAAGACGAAACAAATTGCCGCGCAAAAAGTCTTAAGCGGAGCATGCATTTAATAGAAATCCCAAGTGCAAAGTTCGCGAGAGAAATAGTTCTCTCAAACTCTTCTCTTCTCGCTTAAATTCCTCCAATTAAACCATGATGATTGTCCGTGTATACGGCATAATCCCCTTTTATTACTTTTCCCGCTGCAACTCCCGCTGACAACAGTCGCCTTTTGCTGCGCGCGCGCGCGCGCTTCCCCGTTTTCCCCGTTTTCTTCAAGACAGCAGAAAACTCGAAACGCTTTAACGCTCGCGCGTCTCACTTTTTACTACTCTCTCGCGCTCGTCCGTCTGACGAGTGATTCTTAAAAATTCCTTCGTACTACACGCGCACACAAGATAGCTCCGAGATTCTTCCTCTCCTCCGAGTGACCCGTACTCTAACACCACTCGAGGAATGCAACCTTCTCGACGTCATCCTTGTTTTCTCCGCGAGGAAATCCCGTTAGCTTCTCGCGAGACTTGCATCGACTGAAAGGAGAGGATGAAAAAAAAAAAAAAAAAAAAAAATGGAAGATACATCAGTCGCAGAGAAAGGGGAAGTGCGGGAAAGAAGGAGGATTCTTGCCTGCGAGGTAGGTTACGCACTTTCGGCGCTAATCGCGACTGGTATAGCGGGAATCGTCGTCGCAATAGCTGACTGGTCAGTTGACTGTTTGGCGTTACGAGAGGAAAATCTCTATATTCCCAACGAATATATTCGGCAGTCTCTTCGAACTTTTTTTTTTTTTTACGTAACGCAATTCAACGTATCCGATTACACTCCCATCCCACACAGCTTTTAAGTTCTACACACTCGTTATACAAACTGTGCGATCTGACCGCGCGCGCTATATTTTTCTCGTAGCGCGCGCTCGTTATCGACAAACTTTGGATATCATGACGCAAAAAGACGTGCTCTCCGCGCTCGGAAATTCCACTGGACGTTGGAGCTTTGATGTAAAACACACGTAGAGGTATTTTTCTATATTTTTTTTCTCTTTAATCCTGCAATCGCCAGATTAATCGCTGCGCCAATCCCTGTTCTCTCTCTCTCTCTCTCTCTCTCTTTCTCTCATCGTCCGTTAAATTTCACGTGCGCATCCCCGTAATGTCAATATTTAGTTATTATTGTGACGGAGATATTTTTGTTTTTTTTGTTTTCGAGATTTTAATGTATTCAATCAAAACTGTAGAAATTACTACAGCAGCGTGTGTGTGATTTTGCGTTTTACGTGAACGTCGCGATGTGTTCACGATTGAAAGAACGATCCCGTTTTTTTGCATGGAAAATATAAAGTCTTTCAAGTTTACCTTTCTTTGCTCGCGGATATAAAGATGAGAAGTATATATTTCGGAATAAAGTCGCTGACTCCCGGACGTTTTTCGCGATATGGAGGTGTACCGATCTTTCCGGCACTGACAAGATTGAATCGATTTATGCGCGCACGTCCGAAAGTATGATCGTTCGTATCCATTTCTGTCCTCTTCAGAAATACGAGAGACGCAAATCGATGTCGCCCACGATTTCGATACTTTCCGCTCTGGTGCTCACGTTGATGTTGGGATCAGCGGAGTGCGGACAGAGGACGGATCCCGTCGCGTTGTTGCGACGAACTCTCCGATATTGGTGGAAAATATACAAGACGTACGAGGAGGAGGTGACACTGGGTTACTGTTGGGCGGACTATTTGCTCGGGATAAGCGACCGATTGTCGGGGAATCTATCCGCGTCGTCGCTCGCCACGACGTTGGGAGACTGTTTCAACACGTCCAACGTCGTCGGGGTGACGAAAAGCCAGCAAAATCCATTTCCGCAGAACGTAATGGTCGATGCGACGACGACGACGACGACGACGCTCGGGGAAACACGGAGGAAGCGACACTCACAAGAGAAACGATCTCGTGCGGCAGCAACGAAGGCTGTTGCTGTCTCGGAGGAATTCAAACGCGATCTTGACAAGCGACGGATCAGATTGAAAATAATTCGGAAGCAGAAGAGCGGAGAGATGGAGATAATGAGTAGAGCCGGGCGCGTCTTACGAAGCATCTCAAAGAAAGAAGTAAAAGAAGACAAAGTTAATGAAGAGAAAAAGATTATATCTGATCCTTACGCCGAGAGAAGGTGAGAATAAATATTTTTCCGTAAATAAGATTTTTTTTTTGTAGTTAAATAATTTCGCGATTGAAGCATTGTTTTTTTTTCTTATCTCAACGTCGCTCGCAACTTACTCTTTCACGTAAGAAAGTTTAAACAAACTTTATCGTTCATACTATTTTTAATCTCAAATAATATTTGCAATTCGGCTCTTCACAGTTGCGCGAAATGACACGCGTGCAAACATTAATTTCAGACAACAAACACCAGCGACAAGATCGAAATTCTTTCGCCGTAAAGAAGACTCCACGGACAAAATACGCGAATTTTCATCTCGGCGCGGAACGAGTTTGCGCGCCGTTAATTCGACGCCTAGTCCCGACAAAATCGGTTTCGGATCAACGCACGGCGAGGAGGAAGACACGCGTCGTAAAGTTTTACGTTCTCCGACGAGCGATCGTGATTCTGTCATCGAGAGCGCTTTCGGGCGTTCATTTTCTCTCGAGGTCGCTCGCGGAGAATGCCGGAGATCGCTCGACGATCATCGGTTTCCCTTTCGATGGTTCTTGTCGCCGCGAAGAGAAAACCCGAGAGTCGACGGGTCGTTATTTGATCTCCGGACCTCAAGCAGTCGCGGAATGACGAGAGATCTTGCACGACGACGAGTTCTCTCGAACAAGAACGGAAGTCGCTCAGCGGAGCGGCGTTTACTCTTCCGGCTGGTAAGCGCGGAAGAGAACACGGAACGCCGCACGGTCGTAAAACCGATGAATTCTAAAGAAAATTCATCCTGTGATCCGGTGAAACTGATAAATTCGAGAACATCTCGGCGAGAGCACGGAAAATTATCTCGCGATTCGCTCCGGGAAAAAGAAAGAAGATTCGTAGGCGCTGAGAGATCTCTTCTCGAATCTCGAGCAAGCGGAAGAAAAGCCGTTGAAAGGATCGCGCTCTTCAAAACAGCCGGAGGAAGCGATACGAAAAAACGACGTTATCCCCGGTCGAAGGAAGAGGAAGGATCGCTAGCCGGAAAGAACGTTTCACCGAGAACGATACATCCGTTTCTTTCGTCGGGGCTCGAACGAGATTTGCGCCGACAAATGCCGCACGAAAATCGAGAATCCTCTTTCGCCGTCCCGACGATTTTCGAGAAATCGAAACAGAACGGCACTACCGTTCGAGAAGGTGCGGCTTTATCATCTCGTGTTGAACGGTTTGCGGACGACGGTTACGAGAAGAACTCGATAAGTCAGACGGCTCGTAATTTGAGACCAACCGCTCTGAAAGTTTCGCGAGATCGAAATGAGCTGTCAATAGTTCAGCAACCTTCGCTTTTGTCGAGCATATACTCGACTATCGCCCCGGTTTTCAAAACACTGGGAATGTTCGTTCAAGTCGGAAGACAGATCATTGATGTCGTCGAATCGAACACGGCGCTCGCTTGTACAAGAGAGTATTTGTGGACTAAACTCATTAGATGGATAGTATGATGATAATACTGAAAAAGTTATTATTTTTTTACACAAATTGTCAAATATCCGAGCTACTGAATATATCGAGTAGTCGAAAATAAATTTATTCTACGAATTCGTTTTTCCTTTGGAAGAGAAAAAAAATTTTTATTCGAAATAAATCTAACGAATACCTATAGAATTCTGCTGCTTTGTCGCATGTTAATGCTATAAAAAATTTCCAAGTTTGTGAGCGGGATATCTTTTCAAAATTTCACCGATTCGTATATTTTTCATCGAAGCATTTCTATGTCCCTATTATTTGCTACAATTTTTTATCATGTATTAAATCGAGAACGCGAGACGGCGAGATATGTAAGAAATATTTTATTCTCTTTTATATAAGTATATATATATATGTGCAGTTATAAATGAACTCTCTTCTTATCGGAAAAATTTTTCTTACGGAAAAGAAACGCGAGTTTTCATACATTTATAATTTAACGTACGCTCTCCTCGACCTTTTATCCACCCCTGCAAACTCTTTCGTCTTGGTATTTTATCGATATTAAAGAGAAGAGATTATGGTTTCGAGCATCATCGGGAGGGAAAAGATGTTCTATCTCAAGGAATTCCCCGCTTCACAAAATGACATATTTATCAGTTACTCCGAACAGTAGTAAGCGATTCGCGGCACAGCGCGCATTATCCTAATGACGCACTTGTGACGGTTGTCAAACGCTAATTACGCCTCGAAATCATAATTAAGACGGTGGAATGATATCCTCCGGAAACGGATGTCCCCTGTTGATGAGGGCCCATCACGAATGAATTTTTGATGCCACCTGTTGCTACTGTTGTCTTTCTCCGCTCAAAGTCTCCTCTTGTCTCTTGGCGATCGACTTGTCGCGCGCGGCTATAGTCAAACGATTATCGTGACGTTTAATCGCGTTATAATAACGACGGCAATTACCCGAGAGATCGTATCGCGAATAAAACGTTCTCTTTGTGACGACAACAAACCTCAATACACAAAAAAAAAAAGTACGTATTTTTGCAAAAAGTTAAATTTTCTTATTAAAATAAAACACGCACTTAAAAATAAAAAATTCTCACATAAAATTTATTTAGATCTCCCGTGTAACAAATAGACTTCTAAAAAAAAGAATTAAAAAAAAAAAAAAAAAAAGAAACACGTGTGAAGAGCGTTGGATATAAAAGACTTGAACGACGACGCGTTGGAAAATAGACGCGGTCAATTATGTAAGCGATCAAAATGTACAAGCAATATATGTTCCTTCAAGCGCTGTTTGCGTATAATAAATGTTTACGGATCCGCGGAAAGATCGGTAAACATTGCACTTGATCAAGTACAAACCAGAGTTGTTTCCGCACAAACGAAGAATTTGTAAGCTCGTCTGGGAACGTACTTACATAGAGGCGACAGGACGGTCGGGTCATTCATAGCGGAATTTATTATTAAGGAGCCTCTTAAGCCTCCTCACAGAGAGTCGTCTACGGAGTTACAAGGAAAGGCATAAGAGAAACCGAGAGAAAGAGAAAGAGAGAGAACGAACTTTCGAGGCGCCGACGGAAGACTATTTTTGTCCGCTTTCAGCGTGCTTATCCAGCATCTCGCGCAATTCTGCGTCGTTCTATTCATAACGAGAGTGCCCTATCAACGTGAATTCCTGAAGGAAGCCCAATAGAAACGGGACCGAGTGAGCGCTCTCATAAATATTTAATTCTTAATCACGCCGGATAGCGCGCCGCACGCGCGACTCTGTGCACGGATCTCTTCGCATAGGTAGATAAAGGCCGGAGAGGCGATGAAAGCTCCTTTTGCTTTTCACATCTCATCTCCCGGTAGCAATTAATCCGGCGCCTGTGATACGCTCCACACTCCGGCGCGCGAGTCCGGCTTTCGTAGTTTCGCGCAAAATTTTTTATTTTTTATTTTTTATATTATATTACACACACACGCAATATATCGCGCACGCAGCGAACATTCTGTACAAGGCCTTCATTAGACGTCGCACGGAGTTACGAACGTCCGCCAGAACGTCTAATGAACGCGCGTTACGTCTGTGTAGATATTATTATACTTTTCTAATAATTAAAAGAGATAAAGAAATGAGATATAAAAAAAAATCGCAAAAAATAGAAATTTATAAGTATAAATTCACGTGGTATCTACGCAAGTAATGATTAGATGCATATACGAGACTCAATCAGAAATCGTCGAAATCGCTTTTCACTTCTCTCTCTCTCTCTCTCTCTCTCTCAGCCTTTTTATCAAAAACTCCCCGATAATAATCCGAAATTTAGCTTACGCGTAACGTACGTACATACATAATATCTATGCATGTGATGCAGTTTCGGCTACTGCATTAATCTAGCTTCGACGTTGCGAACCAACCAACATGCTGAGAGATTATAGCTGTGTTCCTGATATCGACCATCCTGGCAGCCTTCGTAATATCTAGACGATGTTAGGATTACAGTCTACATTTTTTTTTTTTTTAATTTATATTCCGATAACAGACATTTGAAGCTTTAGTTTTACATGTAATTAAATATGTTTATCGTGAAAATGGTGTGTCTATTATCCACGGAAAATCTTAAGAATATTTAGTATTTTTACCTTGTGCTTATTATGCTCATTATGCCGAGGACGAGAAGGGTGATAAGGGTTGCAGAATCTCAGCGGCGGTGAGATCCGTAGACATCATCTTCAAACCTGCGCGACATCCTCGAATACGATTTTCTTCGTGAGGAAGAAGACACCGTCTGTTACAGGCAAATAGAGGATGGAGGCAGCGAGGAAGGAGAGATATAATTCGATCCGATCTCGCGCGACGAGCGGGTATCCTCATGTACCATATAACTAACTCCGTGACGATTTAATCCTATATCGGATCTTCCCCTGTATTGGCGAACATATTCCAGTATATAGTCGCTGCTAAACCAAGCTCGAGGATAACTTGGCGCTGTGCAGGATTTATAGGTATAGACGTGCGTCTTCAAAGAACGCGCGCTCACAGAAACAATAAATCATATACACATTAGATGAGGGAACTTTTATCTAAAAAGAAGAGTAATAAAAATTTCCGTTAATATTCTTAATCTTAATCTAATGTTTGAAATATTCTCTTTCCTCTCTGTATCTTCGATCTGTAATGTATCTTTGTAAAAGGACATTTATCTTTAAATACATAACGTTTATCTATATAATACAGCAATTACATATATGTATAGAATCATAAAACTTCTGCTCAAAATGTATTTTGAACAAAACTTTATTACTTTATTACTTTATTACTTTTTTTATTATATGTAATGTCTTTTTGCTGAGAATAGAGACATTTTTCTTAATGGAAAACTATAGTAAAAAGTCATATTGGCTCTATTTTTTTGTGTTTCGCTTTTTTCATCACACAAAGAAATCCACTCTCTTGCAATATTTAATGTGTTATAAGTAAAAATTATTTTGCAAGCTTCTGCTAGAATTTATATGTATCGATAATTTAAAACAGTGAAACGTGTCAAGAATAAATGTATGTATATACTACGTATGTACATACGTGTATAATATGAATAAAATGTTAAAATTTTAATAACGGAAAATATTTTGCAAAAACGACTGAATCGCAAACTCTTACTTGTTGAAACACACTTTCTTCCCTCATATTCTCTCGACAAATAATTTATAATATTCTATAATTACAATCATTTACGTATACATACGTACATGTATTTCTTCCTTCGCTCAAGTTATATTTATTCAATATACAAACCGCGTCAGAAAGTGTGTCGCAAGTGTCAAGCAAGTATGCGACTAATGAGCTTAAACATATCCGCAATAACGTCCGTTGGTAATTTACCTGCATTTTAGTAGCTCGCGCGAAACTTCATCTCGCGATTTAATCGCTTCGTAACATCATCAAGTATTAAACCTTGCGAACGTCGTTGAGTTCTCCAGAATCTTGATGAGAACACCCTTCGTCGGATTTCTTCGTCGTACGGAATGCCCTCGGGAAAGACCCGTAAAATCGACTGATGTACATTCCTTAATTTACCGTAACATGATCCTTTACGCATATTAAACTTGTACGGCTCCTCCTCTTCGGGAACAACAGAATACATATATATGTACGTACACAGAGAGCAAGAAGGATGAGGACGGAGCAAGAACGGTGAAGTAAGATGCACTTAGACGTTGAGTGCAGTGGATGCGCCTTCACTTAATTACCCTTCTATGTAAACCATACAGATATTAGGAAATTGTTGTTTTAAGAGTATTTGTTTCGCACAAAATCGCGTGAATTAGAACGATTCAAATTAGATTTAGCTCTGTCAAACACAGTCTTGAAGAAAACCTAAGTGAAACTGAATATTTTTAAAATTTCATAATTAAAATCTTTACCAAAACCAATCAAAATATGAGATCAAAATGTTTTGTGCGTTTTCTATTTTGTTGCGCGAAAAGATTGGTATATCTTGCCCTATTTTTTTTAGTTAAAACCTTTATTAAATAAATTTACATAGCGCTGTACATTATAAATGTGTAATGTGTACAAGTGGTAGAAAAAGAATTTTTTTCTCGCGTGCGATCACAAATATTCATCAAATATGATCGATAAAAGAGAACACGCACTCAGTAGGTGTTTACTTATATTGTCAATTATATCAACATACTTCGTAATTCTATCCGGACACATCAATGTATCGCTTCCCTCAGTTATCGCGCGACCTCTCAATTACTTCACTATGATGTCAACAAACTCTACATCTTCCCTATAAATATTCTATCGTCATATAAAAAATTGCGTCAGTCGTGTTTCACAGAGCATGTGTTCTTTTGCGTCAGCCAGGCCGGATCGATGACAGACAAGCCGCGAATGTAACATCTCCCAGTGGCTATGATCTCCGTGAACAGCAACAACGGATGTTTCGTATCGTGCAACATCGAATAAGGATGTATGGCTACTGGCTGTTTCGAATATACCTACGTAGAAAACGAGGGGATACAAACAAGAGATACAAACAGAAACTAACGAGAAGAAATACGAAAACAGTTAGATATAACTGATATTAATGTTCATATCCTTGTTAAATCTTGATCATTTAGAAGAGAAACAAACGTTGTACAGATGAGCGAGAGAAGTAAGAACGAACAATTTCCAAGTTACCCGCAGAATTAAGAGGAATCTTAACATATGTTAACAATATTTTGTACATGTGTATAACAAAAAAATAACATTTGAAAGACAAATTTAATACAGACAAGAGAAACACAGAAAAAAACGATACAAAACTCAATAACGTGAATGAAAAAAAAAAAGAATTTACTCACTGTGACGTATGTCTTATCTCTCTGCAGCTCCGCGAGATTCTCGTAGAGTCCCTCGAGTAAAGCTTTTCTAAGTTGTTTTGTATTCGTTCCGCAACTCGCCTTCTCCAAATTCGCACGTTCCGCTATCGCCGCGAGCTGTTGCCTTACTTCCGACGCGTACATGAGATTTCGATGGTGCAAAAAGTTCTCGTGGCACCATGCTTTCTTCGACGTGGAGTTTTGGTATGCACGGAACACATTCAACAACGTTACGTGATCTCCCTCAGGTGAAGAAAATCTGAAACCTCCAAAGTGTTACTCGATAACGTTAAACATTAATTTACTAAAACAAATATCACAATGAGAAATATGTTTTTACTATGGCTTTTTGTAAAAAATATTTAAATTTGAATTGACTTTTATTTTCTCGAGAAACAAAAATACTTAAAATAACAGACTACAAAAAAACCATACCGCAAGTGTGTTTTGCAAGCTTCTTCCCTTTTCATCGGTGGATCCATGAAAATCGATTCGCTCGACAGTAAAGCAATAATCGTCAGTGCTTCCTCAAGACACCTGTGCTCCACAGACGCGAGGATCACTTTAGTAAATCGAGGTTCTAGCGGAAACAATGACATCGTACGGCCAAGTGTGGTCAGCTGAGATGGTGATCCTTTTAGCAGAGATATCGTAAGAAGTTTAATATGCTTTTAATCAAAACGACTCCTGGTACTTATATCACACTCAATATGACAAAACAAGAATTTTCACGCAAAAACAATCCCTATTTTACTTTCGTATATTAAATATAAAACGATTTATTACATTAAACTATTTAATAAAATACATTTTTAAACAGAGTTTTTAGTTTCTTAAAAAGCGTGTCCAGTGTGTGTTTTTCTTTTTGTAAATAATCGAATATTTCAAAACTTCTTACCTCTAATAGCACCCAACTTCTCTAAACAGTTGAGAGCGACATCAATACCTTCTTTGGGCGGTTTGTCCATAAAATCAAAAGTAGTGATGTCGATGCCAGTAGCGAATAATTGGAGAGCGACTCCCGCCAGTGAACATCTTTGAATTTCTGGTACTGGCATCTCTTTCATCTTCTCGAACTCTTGCAACGTGAAAACTCTGTAACATTTGCCTGGAGCTTCGCGACCGGCTCTTCCCGTTCTTTGCCAAGCTTGAGCCTTCGATACCTTCTCGACTCTCAACATGTCTAATCCTGTCGTCGGGTGATGAGTTCTCACTTTAACAACGCCGCTATCAATCACGTAGCGAATTCCTGTGTATTTATAAATTTTTTCTTGATAAAGTTTTAAGAGAATTAATCGAAACTTTTTATATGTAAAACATTTTTAAACTACGATAAAAATATTTATTGCGTTCCACTTTATGTCTATTACAATTTTATATAAAACCTCTAAAACTATATACCTACGCACCACCAATTGTGACGGATGTTTCGGCGATATTTGTTGATATTACTAATTTGCGCATTCCCGGCGCCGAAGGTTTGAAGGCTTCTAATTGTTGATGAGTGGGCAATGCCGCGTACAGAGAGAAAACTTTTAAAGGTGGGTATCCATCTCGATCCAGATCTTTAGCCATTTGTCGCGCAGCTATCACAGCTGCTTCTATTTCGTCTTGACCAGTTAAAAAAATCAGAATATCTTCGCTAGAAAATCAAAGTCAAATATTACAAATATTTAATACACATATTGCGAGACCATTTAATTCTCGAACACGCTTTATGTTAGAAACTCACTTTGCGGGTGCGTCGCGATGAATTTGAATTGCCGTAACTAGCGCATTAAACGCATATTCTAGTTGCGGAGAAACTGCATGAAAAATTCGTACAGGATGTTGACGGCCTTCTAAGTAAAGCGCGGGCGCTTGGAAATACTCTTTGAATTTAACGGGATCCATTGTGGCCGACATAATCAGAAGTCTTAAAGGCGGTAAGTTTTTTAACTTACGCAAAGTCTGCGCTCGTTTTGCCACTCCAAAAAGAACGTCAGTGTGTATAGATCGCTCATGAGCTTCGTCAAGTATCACTACCTGCCGCACATATTATAATATATCTTTTAACATTCATTTTTTCCGAGTTTTTCTTTTGTAAATCATTAACCTATTAATTGTAAATCAGTAACACTTAATTGAGAATAAATATTTGTCTGGATTTTATTACATTTATTGTTTTTACTATTACTTAAGATATATAAAACATCTGCATCTTACAAAAAATATCATCTTGTATAATAATTATGATAATATACCGAATAATTGGATAAGATCTCGTCTCTCATTGCCTCTCGCACCATCATGCCGTCCGTCATATATTTAATTTTTGTCTGCGCGGAAGTGCAATCCTCAAAACGAACGCAGTATCCAACCAATGTTCCCAGGCATATTCCTCGTTCTTGTGCGACTCTACGTGCTATACTGACAGCTGCTATTCTGCGAGGTTCCGTGATGCCGATGCAACCATTAGTTATCTTGTGGTCGTGCAACAGTTGTGGAATTTGTGTTGACTTACCTAGAAATGATTCATAAAAAACTTTATAACAATATTCTAGAGAGTAGTAGTAGTTTATTGAAATTATTATCTGAGATTAAATTTTCTGAGAACCTATAATTGTGATAATTCATAAATCAATGAAATAATCTTTGAACAGTGAGAATGTACTTTATAATATTATCATTTATTAACTAATCAAGACAAAGTAGTACTTGCTTTATTCAACTAATACATAGTGACAATTATTTATTCTTTAATGTTTTATGTTTTCAGATTATAAGTTTAAAACAAAATTCTTCAACAGAAAAGACATATTTTCCAATATTTTTGTAAGTTTTCAAAGTCACTGAGAACATTCTCAGAAAATATTCTCTCAAAGTAAGGTATTGAAGGCTCTTTTCTCTTTTTTTTCATCTCTACACTTACCACTACCAGTTTCGCCTATTATAATCAGAGTATTTCCATTTTTGTATATTTCTTTTAGCAATCTGAAATTTAAAATATATTTTCTCAATAAAAACAATGTACATTTCATCAATTGTGATGCAATATATATTATTTTATGCAAAATACAGAGGTAATTAAATTGTGTATTTATGAAAGTAAATACATGTTTCTATAGAAAGTAGTTTTTTACTTACATGTCATTTTTGACATATACAGAATTTGGAAAGTAGGATTAAGAATTTTTGATCAATGACTGTTTTGTTTATTGTTTACAAACTTTTATTGCATCGCACATCAAAATAAAAATATCTATCTTGCTGTAGGTAAGTAACATTATCAATGTTTGAGGTTTACATCATCATGATCTTTAATATTTATATATACCAACAACATATGTGTTCACGGGAAATTGCTTTTTTTTTGTTTTTTTTTTTTCATGATATGTAACACATGTGACGCACAAAAGATACAAGAGAGAAAGAGAGAAGCTTACCTTTTACGATGCATGTAGACAGGTAGAGATTTCCTCTGCTGCTGCAATTTGCTGCTTGTTTTGTCCCCATTCTTTATTGCGTTTACGAACGAAGTGTTTTCATTTTTTTGCATTTTATTAGGGTGATTGTTAAACAGTACAGTGTTGGGCCGCTTTAGATTCAATTTGGATGACTTCCCCATTACGTTATACTTAGAATCCACGTCGTCGTGGACCTTCATCTCGTAACTCGCTCGTGTGTACGAACACTACGGAAACACGTGTCTACGCAAAATATCACCTGCAATCACTCCTAACGCGATCAAGAGAAGAGCACGTGTTGCGCACTTGTAAACGTATGTATAAACATGTATGTATGTTTAAAAACGCCCTCTCGTTTCGCGACAGGTATTCTAGTAACATCAAGTAGGGAGTTTTTCATATCACAGACTTGTTCTCTCTGACATCTGTTGGCTTCACTTCTTTTATCGATTCTGCCTTCTGCTATGGTAAAATAGGAATCTTTAAAGCCAATCGCATAAATTTCGGTTTTAATATAACAGATCGATTAAATTTACATATTATCAATTGCAAAACCTTGGCAGTTACTAAGAAATTAGGTAAGAGACGACTAGTTTTTATGCTTTTTTTTAACTCAATTGATCGATTAAGTTAATCGGAGCTTGTAAGATTGACCGCAAATCGCAAAATTATCTTGTCTTTGATTAAGAGAGCGTTGAACTTCTTTAGTATTAAAAATATTGACACTTTTTATCACTCTCGCGCGCTTATATGCTGATGTCAGAATTATTTTTAGTTAAAAAAAAACTTCTCTCACTTAAAAAAACTCATTGATCAACTTTGAAAAATCCGGGCACGCAAAAAACAGTCTGAATAAAAATTAACCCAGCATCGAAATAAATCGTTTAATTTATATTTTTTAAATTTATATTAAAAGGCATAGTTGTATCTTGGATCAAAACATTTATTACAATTTATATTATACATCAAGATATATATTTATACATCTTTAAGATAGTTTTACAATAATCTTATTTTATATCAGAAATAGAGA
The DNA here is from genome assembly GCA_014825475.1 of Pseudomyrmex flavicornis. Taxonomy (NCBI): domain Eukaryota; kingdom Metazoa; phylum Arthropoda; class Insecta; order Hymenoptera; family Formicidae; genus Pseudomyrmex; species Pseudomyrmex flavicornis. Next base: position 73,837 of record QVNW01001814.1, read on the forward strand.
CTAATTTTCACGATCTATCTGTATTCATAAAGAATAAAAAAACGTAGCAGTGATCAAACTGTATATTACATATAATTAAATAATCATATAATTATACACATATATACATGTATAATTACATAATTTTATAATTTTATACTGTAGATATATGAATTAATAATATATATATATAATTTGACATATGAAATATATAAGTATAATATATATCGAAACAAGTGTATAATATATATTGTGTAGTTGAAAATATTAAAAAAACTGCTAACTTTCTATTGTGAAAATAAAATTGTGAACGTAACATTTGTTACGAAATTATCACAGCTGAAGCTATATTTAATAGGAAGACATAATTGCGATCTCGATAAGATTTAAAAGCTCTTTTGCACATCTAGTTCAATCATGAATTTATAGCTAAGTCGAGCACATCATCGCAATGGTCGATGAATCGGCGTTATCGCGTTATGTACCGGAACCTGTAATAAAAAATTATTATTAAAGTTACAATTTATAAAATTTTATCAGTTTTATATATATATATTAGTTTGCGCGTAGCAAAACACATCACGCGAGGCAATAATTTTTTTCATATAAGATTAAAATTATGGTTTTTAATATTGCGATAGTGTGTTATCGCACATGGAAAGTCGAAAAATAAATAAAATAGATAAATAGGCAAATTTAGTTTTACCATTGCGCCAATGCGAGACAAATAACGATTTCGTATACTAATGTCAGATTGTGGTTGCATGAGACTATCTGCGGAAAAATCCGACGTGCATTCTGACAACAGTTTTTCTCGCTCCAAACTTTCGGGCGTGCACTGCAGTGACTCATATCGTTCCCTTTGTCCCGGCGTCATGTTTAGATAACCACCACTTGTTGCTATATCTGACACCCAGATTGCACCAGTAGTTATCAGTGACACTGTTTTGCAGAAACACATTATGTTATTTATAAAATGTCACACACAAGCCCCAAGTTTACAAAAATACTCACCCCAAAGCCAACCGAGGAAAAACATTTCAAGCATTAGATATCCTACTTCGTCAACGATTATACCGGCTACCATCGAGACTACGGCAAGACCTAAGTTTTGTACAGATTGCGCTCTGCAAATAAATTGTGCGTTAAATTTAACAAAATTTGAGCGTTTCTTTGTCAATGATCAATAAATAGACGCTTACATTCCATAAGCAGTGCCAAGTTGATGCTCTGGTGTGACGAGAGCAATCAAAGGCCACAAACTACTAGCAAGCATAGAATATGCGAGCCCCATAAGAACCATACACACATATGGATTTAAATACGTAAATGCGAGTAATCCGTGCGCGAGAATGGTCACGCAAATACTAATAAATACCCAGGAAACGTTTTTTCCCGTTCTATCTACTAAATAGCCCAAGAGAGGCGACGCTATCGCAGATATTGAATAGACAAGAGAATTCACTGTATTTGCAGAAGATGGATCATATTCATATTTTCGCTCAAAAAACACTCTGAAACAAAATATCAAGTATTGAACTTTTTTTTAACATGTGAAAGCATGCGTTTAACAAGTGTTTATAGTGCAAAACTTACTTTCCCAAAGCAATAAAGGGAAATATAGCAACATAATAAGCAATGCAAATAACAGCAATCAGCCAAAATATCGGCTTGAAATCTTTGACGTCTTTTAGACTAACAGTTTGGGGTTCTTGCCCCTCTCCTCGTCTCAAAAGTCTCTCTGCACGTTTGTCCATAAAGGCCAGCACACAGGCGCATATCATCGACATCACGCAAGTGACAGCAGCAAGAAAAAGAACTATGCCAATACACTGTGGGCCCTTGTAGTACTGGGATACATAATTGTAGATCGGCTCCATTACCAAAAAGTTTACAGTTGATCCTACTCGCGCAAAGCTCAACTGTAATCCAAACACCATGTTTAATTCTTTACCTTTAAACCAAAGGACCGCATAACTGTTCTGTGCAACTGCCAGAGATTCTGCACCAATTCTGTAAAAAAAAAAAAAAAAAAAAAAGAAGTAATCAAAGTAGTTCCCGAGTTTGTAATGTAATTTTTACATTAAATGTTCAAAAGACGTACCCAAAGACAAATCGACCTAACATCATTAGCCAAAAAGCATTTAACATGGCACCACTTGCAAAAATAATCTGACCGATCAGTGTGAGTCCCATGTATATCACAGTACCCAGTCGAATTCCAAAGATACTATCCAGTAAAAATCCACCAATAAAGCAGAGGATGACATTTGGCCATGAATATATAGAATATAGCAGAACAAATGTGCTAGTAGACATGTCTAAGTCATCTTTAAAATGTTCTTGTAATGCTCCAGGATTATCAAAGCAGAAATAAGATCCTACAATAAATATAAATTAGTAATAAAATATGTAGAAGTTAAAAAAAAATCTCACTCTATAAAAGTCTTTATCTACTTTGATAAATTAAAATACTGATAAAAGAAGGGAAAAAAATAAAAGCAAGTTTATATCACATATGCATACAGTGATATAATTTTACAGTTTCATAGTTTGCATTGCAAGAACGCTTACACAACATATGGTAAATATTAAAAAACTTGGTACGATAAGACACAAAGAGAACGTTCATGATATGACTTATCTATAAACACTGTCAAATGTTTTATATAAGTAATAACAAGAGCAACAAGAGACAACAAAACAATTTGATATTGCATTTGTATTGCATAAAGAAATAAATTTACTTAATAAAATCCGTATGTGATTAAATAAAGCTGTGAGTACAAATAAACTCTCGCGAGTTAAAAAAATCACGATTTTTGTACTTGCAATTAAATCTCTCGCGTGAGCCCATGCAAAACGCGATTGCGTGTTTCATCGGCCGCGTGAGAGATAATACAATCCTACATTTCTTTTGACAGTGACATCATTCGGACAGCGTGGCGGCAGATAAACAAAGAATGCGCAGCTCTCCGTAAACAAGAAAGTTTCCGCAAAATTGTAAACAAGTTTCATACCAAATCCAAGAAGACACATGAGCGCTAGGCCCAGAAATCTGTAGGGCGTCTTTTTCGGACTGCAGCATCCTTGAAGAGCTATCTCGTCCTCGGATCTGGTGAGATTGCTGCCCGAGCCTTCCGCGACGCCCTCCTCCATTGTCCTTACCGCGGCCTGTTGCAAAGAGAATTCAGAGCACAGCCGACAGGTAAATCAAAACTTGCGTAATTGTCTGTGTTCGTTCTTTCTTTTCACATTTCACGATTGCGCGGAACGGGGAATTGGCGACTGCGCGATCGATAGACGTCGATTCACTATACGAACTGTCTGGCACAGAAGACGCGTAACGTCATTGTCGAGTAATTTGTCAGTTGACGCGTGCATGCGTCATTCTTCAAGAGATATATGTATTGTTACGAGCGAATTTCCGACACGCTGTATGCACACATGTAGTCAGTGGTGGTCAACGGCAGTGTCGATTGATGTCAGGCGATTGCATTCTCCGCGCATTGCGCACACTCAGCGACACCTGCGGTCGAAGTAGCGTTCTAAACGCTTCGAAGCGTATAATTTTATCTTTGCTCTTTTGCACTTTTGATCATGCAAGTATCTAATTAGCGAGGAAATAAAATAAAGATGTGTGCTCTGATTTTCCGTGTCGGGATGCGGTCACACGCGATTCGGAAAAACGAAAAAAAAAAAGTAGCAGGTAGGAAATGAATAAATCACAAATAAAGCAATTCTGTTTCGATTTTAGCAACCTGTAGTTTACACAATGGTTTTCGACTGATACGGATTGAATCGCTTCCGTAGCAATTAATAACGTCAATTTGCGTCAACTTATTCCGTCTCTCTCTTCTCATCGTGTACTATTGTCTCACTTTTATATTTTCCACTAAAGCGACTGTTAATCAACACAGCGAAGTAAGAATAAGAAAAGCGAAGATATCTGTCAAAGGCGCGCTCTATCTCTATCGCGCGCGTCGATTCGATACTTCGATTCTCGAAATATCGCGCGCTTTGATACACTGAGGTCAGGGAGAGAGAGAGTAGTAATGGCGGACGCGAAGCGGACGGAATTACGTTTGATCTGTCTCGTAATTTGTCGCGATTATTGTTATCTCGCGTGCAATTATC
>QVNW01001815.1:0-21386 GCA_014825475.1 Pseudomyrmex flavicornis
AGTGTTTTTTTATGTTGTTTCTTTTTGAAAAAACGTCATTATTGCAATCTCACTGTGGCAGTTTACTTCCCTATTCATTTATTCCTATGTGAGAAAGATTTAGTGTTTTGAATTTAAAAAAATTATATGCTTTTGATAGTTTTTTTCTTTATTTTAGTTTCTCGAGTTTAAAATCGTCAATTGTGAAATGTTCCGCTTATTATATAAATCATTCCTTTATTCGTTCATCTCTTTCAAAGGAAATGATGAGGAAACGATGAGAAAACGAACGATGTGAGATTAATAAAAATTAGATTTAGGCGCGGGAGAGATACGTTGAGGAACGTATGAAAAGGATGTACAGTTCATTTTCTAAATGTCCCGGAGCTGGTAACGGAGAGAGCGCGGTGTAATTTACGCGTTGCCGTTGCGTCAATTCCAACGGCCCTTTGTGCCGTGCCATTGTCGAGCGATTTCGTAAGTGAACGCGCGCTCGGATTGATGTCGCCACACTTGATCAGATCAAGCTTTGAAAAACTATCGCATACACGTATTCGCTTTACATGTAGTGAAACTACATAGAAAAAAAAATTGATCTTTACAAATACGTCTGTTAATTAAAAAAAAATATTCCAACAGCGATTTGCCAAATTACAAAAAAAAAAAAAAAAAAAACAAGAGCCACACAAAGATCGTTTCTCTTCGGGGGGAGGGGGGAGGGGGAGGGATCTCCGTGAAGCTGATTTTAGGTTGCGACGGCGGCGGCGGCGGCGGCGGCACGCTCTTCGTCTGGGTATTAAAATATAATCTGGTAAGAGTGGCGCTTTCGTTTGGCCGGCGTGTAACGAATCATCGGGAACCGGGGCCCGGGGCTCGTCACACGCCGCGAAAACGCACACGTCCGCGGTACATTGCATGAGGCCCCGGCGTATATGCAATGTGCCGCGCGGTTTGATTGGCATGCGACACGGGAGTATTTGTGTACACGTTCTCTCGCCGAGTTCGTGTACCGGACCCGGGGTTTCTCTGTCTTGCCCGCTTCGTTTCGTATCCGTGAGGGCTGCCTGTTTGCCGACTCCGCGAGGTGGGACTTCTCGAGTCATCCCGGGACCGAGCGCGAAGAGACCGGGCGGAAAAAAAAAAGAACGAGGGATAACGACGACGAGAGACGGGAGGAAGGGGGAGAGAGGAACGTCTGGGTGGGGATGATCGCGCTGCCGGAAGTATCAGCTGTCTTGTCGTACGAGTACTTCTATATTAATCCCCGCTGCATATATACACACAGTGTGCGCGGGGACTGCACATTGTCCGGTCAACGGTCCGACTCCGGCGGAGTGAGTTGAAATTTTGCCGGGCCATTGTCCTTCGATGTCGGCTCTAAACCGCGCGATCTCCCATTGAGAAAAAACCCTCGAGAGACCCGAGACGTCTCGAAACTCTCTTTCCGCGTTAGCCCGTACGGACGACCGTAATACCCCGCTTAATGGCACCCTTTTCTCCATTCATCCAATTAAAGCGAGTCTTATTCTCGCATGTTGAGGCTTGGCCATGGGGATCGACCGGTCGTGATTTATGAAAAGCGCAAAAGCGTGTTTGATTGTCAGATTCGAGACTCGATCAGATATCCTAATATACACGTACCGGAAGGGGTGGAAATGTGCGATTAACGGTTGTTAAAAGCTCGACGAAGATGTTTCAAGCACGCTGACGTTTGTCGAGAATGTCGAAGTCGCATACCGACACTTTTCTCTCTCTCTCTCTCTCTCTCTCTCTCTCTCTCTTTCTCTCTCTCTTTCTCGAGCCGCGCGCAGTGCGAATAGAATCCGCGCGTGTACACATCCTACTCCTCGTGTATACACTTCGCAATCCGTTGCGCGCGCGCGATACCGCCTATTATTGATCCTCAGGAATTTCCGTGACCTGTCACCCGTTCTCGATGCTTATCTCGTTTCTGTTTGGCGCGGCCACGTGCCATCCGCGCCACGTGGTTTGCGTGCCGAGTGTTCATAAGTACGTTCATTTTTAGACGAAGAGGTTTCTGCTCGCGCACGATTATCACTTCGCGGATCGGACGCGCCATCATCCAACTTTGGATTATTTCTCTCCTCATTCTTTAAACGTTTCGAAACGCGTCTCTCACGCCGCATCCGGCGGTTCATTACGACGGATTACGATCAATTTATGTTATAATTAAGCTGCGCGCAACGTAAAAAAAATATCGATCGAATCTCTCGGTATTATACTTAGCAGTATTTATATATTTTTTTGTTTGTTTTTGTCTTTTTTTTTCTCTGATCGGAGCGAAACGTGTTTCAAACGCGCGTTTCCCACAACTTTTCTATGCGCCGATAATTTGGCGCGCAACATTGCAACGATGATCAAATTAAAGATAAGGTTGCACGGCTAGTTTGCAACGCTCGCGCGCGGTTGCAAAGCCGCCGAGCAGGTTTCACGAAGGCTGAACCCTCGTGTCTGGTATTCCAACGTAGTCGTCGTCGTCATCGTCATCGTCATCGTCGTCGTTGTATCTTGGTCGAGTCTCTCTCTGTCTCATTCGTTCGTCGAACCGCTGTTTGATTTTCGAGAAACTAACGCGCCCGAGTTCAAGTTGTTATATCGCCGCGCGCGCAGTAAGTCCTCCGGCTGCCGCCAGCTTTTCTCTCTGGTATGTCCCTGATCCGCGGCGGAAGGATTTCCAAATATTAGTAGAGGCACGCGAGGAACAAAAAGCCCGTTTCTTTTACTCCACGACGACGACGACGACGACCGACGACGGGAACGAACCCGCGCGCGGTCCCACGGCTAACACGAGAAACGCATTAGCGCACGCTTACGCGTCCTAACGATATACTTCTTATTGTTCCGCGATGGTATCCGCCCGGCGTGGCGAGAGGCACGCGGCGCGTTTGCATGTTCCTCGTCGATCGTCGTTTGTCTTGTCGACGACGCGGAATACGACGTCGCCGACTCTGCCGCTGGTGCTGGCGAACACGTCGCGTCGGGGAACGGTCGCCCAGACACGTGAGGCCCCGTGAGAGAGACGGTTGGGAACGGCATTCAAGAATTCGTAGCGGCATGTCAGAACTCGCGGCCCAGGACCATGTCGCGCGGACATCGATACGAATACTCCGTAATTCTCATCGTCCAACACGAATTTATTATCCCGATCCTTTTTTCTATATATAATCTCCGGACTAGTTCTGGCCGCGCGATTAGTCGCTTAATTGTCCATTTAATGTGTCTCGGCTGTGAGGTCTCCGAAGAAAAAAAAACGACGATTTTTTGAGGTCGGACTAGTATATATATATATATTTCTCTCTCTCTCTCTCTCTCTCTCTCTCTCTCTCTTTCTCTCTCTCTGTTTTACATCGCGTCGAGCTGTCATCGAGCCTTCCTTTCCCTTCTTCTCGCTGTCTCGCTCGCGCCATTCTCTCCTTATCCTCGTTTCTTCGTCGTGTCTCTCCTTCACCTTTCCTCGATCACGACTACTCCCTGCAATACGTAATTACGGTAGAGCGCTTGTTACACGCGTGGCTACGCACGCCCGTGGCACGATTATTATTAGGTATATACGCGCAAGGAGGTAAGAGACTGAGAGAGAGAGAGAGAGAGAGAAGGAGCGCAAACGAAAGTTTCCCAGTGCCGAGGCGCGATCGTGGAATACGAGCAACGATTATCCAATTAAGCGTTCTCGACGAGAGCAATTGATAAGGTCGGTCTCTAACCGCGTCCGACGCATCACGCGATACCTCGATTAGTCGTTTTCGTATTCGATTTTATGCGAACGCGCGAGCTTCGCGCCGAGAGAACTGCCGATAGAGAATCCTTTAAATATCTTTCAATGTAAAAACTGGGATTGACGCTTTTTGTTTACATTAAACATATTCTTCGTCGATTGCCAGCCAATAAGCAATACCGGGAACTGCACTATTAACTAGATTCTCAATAATTGCCAATAGATCGTTGCAATATAATTTGACCGTCGTTCGTTGTTGAAGAACAACAATAAACGTTTAACGTTTTGTTCGACAACTCGCAGGCGAGATCACCACGCGCGAGCCGCTCGATCGCGAAACGAAGAGCGTGCACGAGCTGGTTCTGGAGGCGCGGGATCGGGGAACGCCGTCCAGGGCGACCCGGGTGCCGATGAAGGTCACGGTACTAGACGTAAACGACAACTCGCCCGAGATCGTCGATCCTCAGAGGGATGTCGTCAGCATTCGGGAGGAGCAACCATCGGGAACGGAAGTCGCCAGGGTGCGAGCCCATGACATCGACCTAGGTGAAAACGCTTCGGTCACCTACAGCATCTTGAAAGGTAAGAATCAACCGTTGAACTCCAATTTTCACGTTTAATTAATTTACTTTCATTTTAATTTTGTTAAACCTGACATCTGACGCGTTTTGTTTATTAGTTAAAACGTTGCAAAAAATCTGTAAAACTTCAACGAGTTTTGTTCAACATTCTAAGTTAAGGAAATAACATTAGTTTTTATATTGTTTTTATTTTTTTTTATGTCCGGCGCGATTTGTTATTAGTTAAAACGTTGCAAAAAATCGGTAAAAATTTATGGGCTTTTGTTCAACATTTTAAATTAAGGAAATAACATTAGTTTTTATATTGTTTTTATTTTTTTTTATGTTTGGCGCGAATTTTTATTAGTTAAAACGTTGCAAAAAACTTGTAAAAAATTTTTGGGGTTTTGTTCAACATTTTAAATTAAGGAAATAACAGTTGGTTTTGATATTGATTTTTTCTCTTTTCTTTAAAAAATATATCAAAAGATCTCACTTTCAAAAATCGCTCGGACGAGTTAAGAAGTTTACAGAATTAAGGTTAATAATAATAATAATAATAATAACAATAATAATAATAATAATATTTTTATTGAGCGTTACAACATAAACATAAATAAAAAACATGAAAACAAGAATAACAAAAGTTGTAGACGAGGCGAGGCGAATGATAGACGAGACTGCAGCTGTTTGGATGCTCTCTACGTGAGATTTACAAAAAAAAAAAAAAATAAAAGTAAAAATAGAAAAACAAAGGTAAAAATAAAAACTGATCTAGGAGGAAATCGATTATTGGGAAAAAACCTAATCGCTAATTAAAACGAGCAAATATTTTATAGCGAAATAAACTTGCAGCCTCAACAAAAGTTAATCTCAGCAAATAGATTCTCAATTAGTTTCGCGTGTCTATAAATTAAAATACGAAATTACCAGCTTTTTTTACCCATGTGTAACTAATCAATTAAAGTTATCGCTTATCGTCATTATCTTTATTGGCAAGAAACTCGCGCGCTTGTGTGCACAAGCGTGCCGGTCAACAATTACGTAACTTTGTCACGTTGATTATCGAAACTTGGAAATGACAGAGAGAGAGAGAAACATCGAGAAAAGAAACAGCTGCACTTTTGCGCACACGCGTGTCTCGAAGAGAGAGAGACTGTCGGTCTCTCGCGTGATCGAATTCTCTCGATCTCTTATCGGTCGTTCTCGCGTCTCGCAATAGAACGAGGACGGATTGTTTTTTTTTTTTGAAGTTTTAATAACTCACAGCAGCAATTACAGAAACAATTATGCACGGTCTTAAAAGCGGTCGCAGGACGTTTTTGTCGGGCGTGTAATCTGCTAGAGAAAATCCCATCGCGTCTACTATATATATATACAACGCGCGCGTGTTACGGCAAACGTTAAAACTCTCGATCCCATCCTCCGTGGCAGTTATATATATATATATATATATATATATATATGATCGGAATCGAATTGTCTCGATCGTATAGATCGCCGGACGGACAAAAAACTCTCTCGATCGTGAGATTAAATCTTAACATCGTTCTCTCGCTCGTTCGGAATACTGTAATATTGTCGAAGAGCGCGTGTCTGCCGATGTGTATGTAACTACCTACCTCTTCCCGTTCACGTCAAGCATCTCATATTCCGCGGCTCTCTTTCTCTCTCTCTATCGCGCCTCCATTTCGCGTACACACGCGATTACTTCTCGCAAGGCTTCACAAATGTGCGCCAAATTTTTCTGTCCCCGCGCGCGTCAATAAAAGAGATTCGCAATTTCGCACGTCCGTCTCTCGCATCTCCTCCCGAGAAGAAATTTTCTCATCGAGAGATGTGTTTTGTTTTAGATCGAGATTCGGACGGCTACAACGTCTTCACCATCGACCCGATCACCGGCATGATCAGGACCAAGGCCGTGCTCGATCACGAGGAGCGCAACGTGTACCGGGTGTCCGTAAAGGCGACCGACGCCGGACGTCCGCCCCGGCACAGCGTCCGCGCGTTGCGAGTCGAGGTGCTGGCGCTCGCGGACAACCGGCCGACCTTCACCAGCAGCAGTCTTACCTTTAACGTGAGTACCAATGACCCCGGCCACCCGGTAGGATTCATTTGCTCGCTCGATTCGTTTGCTTCAGCTTCGCTGAACGCTATCGGTCCGCGAGTCCGTCATTCTGCTCCCTCCCCCCCCCTCCTCTCCTTCTGCAATTATTCATTAGAACGCGCGTACGAGCTCTGACGTGCGCTCGTGAGGTTCTTACATGCACGCGGGCTTAGCTATTAAAGGTTTTGCAGAAAATTCTATAGAAATGCCGACGATCGGACATAATGATTTAACGCGGGAGTTTTTACGGTAAAATGTTATTTTTTTTTTTAATCCTAAGAGGAACAAAGAAAGTTGCCAGTGTGATAAAGAGAAATTAAACAATATACGCATTGCATTTAGGTGCGCGAGGACGCGAGCATCGGTCACGCGGTGGGGTCAGTGTCGGGGGCGAGTCCCGCGGGTCGCGTGGCCTTCACCTTGGACTCGCTCACGCCGATCAGCAAGTTTCCCGCTTTCGACGTCGACCGCAGCTCCGGCCAGTTGGTAGTCGCCAATTCCTTAGATCGCGAGAGCGTGAGCGAGTACCATCTGGAGATTCGCGCGTTGGACACGACCTCGATCGGCAATCCTCAGAGCATCGCCGTATCCGTCAAGATCGTCATCGAGGACGCAAACGACAACGCGCCGAGATGGCCGCAGGATCCGATAACCGTGCGCGTGTTCGAGAAGGCGGCGATCGGCTCGACGATTTATAATCTGACCGCCAGCGATCTGGACAGCGGACCGAACGGCGAGCTAAGATACGGCCTCGTGGCCGAGTTCCCGCCGAAAGATTGCTTCGCCGTGGACTCGCTGACCGGCGCTCTTACGCTCGCCAAGCAACTGGATCGGGAGGAACGCGGGGAGTACACGTTGATCCTCAAGGCGTCGGATCGGGCACCGCCGGGCGAGCAGCTAGCGTCCACGGTCACCGCGAGAATTATCGTTCTCGATCAGAACGACAACGATCCCGTGTTCGTCTCGCCGGAATTCACGGAAATATCGGTCGCGTCGAATCTTCAAACCGGTAAGTCACCCGCCTCGCTCTAAAACGTGTTAAAAATATCACATATAAGGCTATTTTTGACGATCGTATGGTACATATATACCAAAGTATACCAAACTATAGTCAGTAATATTTGAAGTCATTCGAACTATAGTTTGGTACATGTACCATACGATCGCCAAAAATCGCCTATAACGGGAGAATTAATTGCAACCTTACATTTTTTTTTTTTTTTTAACAGGTGCCAGTCTCGTGAGAGTCGTCGCCGTGGACAAGGACTCGGGCGATAACGGCCGGGTGTCCTACGTGATAACCTCGGGCAACGAGGAGGCGCGGTTCTCCGTGGGCTACGACTCGGGCATCGTGACTCTCATGAAGCCCATCGCAAGACCCGCAGATCTCGAGATCACGGCCAACGATCACGGATCGCCGCCCCGCAAAGCCGCGCTGAAACTTAGTCTGACACCGGCTACGGCGCAGACGAGCGGACCTCCTCGCTTACTAAAACCAAATCCCGTTGTCAGGATTTCCGAGAATCTTCACGTCGGGGCTTCCGTGCTGGACGTCGCGGGACCGGCAGCGAAGCAAAAAGAAGGTAAACAACAAAGGGGAGGCGTTTCTTTCTTTATTTCGCTTTGTTGGTTTGTTTCGCGGAGAACCGGAAAACAAAAGTTATTGTCAATTTAACGACGGACCGGATCGGAGCGCGGTTTTCCGATTTACGGTCTCGAGCGAAGCGAAGCGACGTGAACGCGTGTTCGCGCGGCGTAAGTATATAAATGCCGTATCGAAAGAGACTTAAAGAGAGCAACGCGGCCGAAACTTATGGTTCGCCGGGAGAGTAGGCAGCAAGGAGGACCGAAACAGGAGGTTTCTTTTTTTTTTAGACGCGTCCTCGTCCTTATTGTTTCGGTGGTGTGCGCGCGTAAAGGTTCCTCGCGGCGGAAGGGGGGCTGTCAATTTAGCGGCGTGTGCTGAAATTACAATCCGCTAGCTCTCGTTCCTCTTCGAGCGTCTCTCGTTCTCTCCTCGCAATCTCGATTTTCTCTCTCTCTCTCTCTCTCTCTAGAGTTTTATTCTATTGTTTTGTTTTTATATTTTCTTTTATTTATTTATTTTTTTTTTAATTTTTATTTTCACTTTGTTACACAACTTTTGTATCTTTTCGTTAAATTTTGTTTATCTTTTGAAATTTTAGTTTTTCTTTTTTTTGTAATTACTGCATATATGTTCTTTTTGTATTATCTATACTTTGCGCTTAAGAGAATACTATCCCAGTAATAAATGACGCTTTTCCCTCTCTCTTCGTTCTCTGGAAGATGCCGCCACCTACACACACCGCATTCAAATCGCGCGGCCGGATATACACTTCGGCGCGGCTAATAGGAAAACCCTGCCACGAAAATACCTCGAATAATTGTCTTGAAATCCGGCGCGATACCGAGCATTACAGTAAATTCAGCGAAACGACTCGCATGACCCGAGAGTCTCTCTCTCTCTCTCTCTCTCTCTTTCTCGGAATTGTCGACGACGACACGCGTTCCGATCGCGTGTATAAGTTTCTCTAAGCGCGGAATATATCTCCCGCTGCGGCGACGGAAATCGCCGTCGTCCGCCTCCGTCGTCTGCTCTTCGTCTTCCTCGCGCGTTTTTGTCCGCGTCTTGAGAAAAAGCGAAAGAAAGAGTCGCGGAGGAGAAAATTCCGATACGTCGCGGATTATTCGTCTGTGTTCTCTCCCCCACGCTGCGAACCCACCGACGGCGAGCGTCCTTGGGAGTCTCTACTCCGTCTCTCGGGAAAAAGCGGTAAACGAGCTTTCGAGCGAGCTCGTTCGCGTTATTTACGGCGCGGATCGCGTCATCTTCCGCGGGGCTCAAATGCGAGGCTCTTCGCGACGCCGCTAATTATCGTCGCGGGAGTTTTGCGAGAGAGAGAGAGGGAGAGAGACAGCGACCGAAACGAGCCCGTGTATAGCATACATTAGCAATCCTGTCCGTGCGCGGTTAACAGAACGAGTCGACGTGTCTCCCGACAGGTAGAAGACGAGTCGATAAATATCGAGATATTCGCGCGCGCGCGCACTGCTTGAAACCCGCTCATTCCGGAAATACTCAATCTCTTTCTCTCTCTCTCTCTCTTTCTCTCTTTCTCTCGTTATCATACTTTATGTTCCTCTTAACGTCTGATTTTTCAGCCACATCGAAGAAATCAAGCAATGAGCGAGAAGTCAATTATCGCCTTTCGCGTGAAAATCTGATAAATCAAGTCGCGCGACTCTCGAACGTTGTTTAATGCGCCGTAACCTACATCTCTCTTTCTTTTTACGTCGCGTCGCGCGCATTTCGCGCATCATTTCTCCTCGCGGTCGCGCTTAGATCCCTCCCTCCGCTCCGCGTGTGTTTTATCCTCTCCGCGGGAGCTGATCCGATCTCTCAGGCCGGTTTTGAGAAACTGACGAACGGTTATAAACGCGCCGTGCGGAAGAAGTCTTCTGTGATTCCCCCGTGCCGCAAAACTAGCCACCGATGCCGACAACACGGTTTCTGGGCGCGCGCTTATCTATCGCGACGCGCTCGTGTACCGGACGAGCGCATTAGCGCGACTCGCGGGTGCGCCAAAGGCTCTCTTCTCTCTCTCTCTCTCTCTCTCTCTCTCTCTCTCTCTCTTTCTCTTTCTCTCTCGTGGTTCCCCGAAGGACACGAGTCGCTCGGTAGCGTATGTAGCGCGGATGCTGCGAGCTATGGGAGCGAGTTGCGGAACGGGGGTGGTTAGGAGAGAAGGGGATTAGAGAGGACGAGGCGAAACAATGGCCGCGTATATCATCGTGCCGTCGGCCTGCCGCGGTACGCATAGGCAAATCACCGGCTTCCACCAACACCGACAACGACGCCGTCATACACGCGCGCACACGCACACGCGTACAATGCGCGCACGATGTCGCCGCGATGGAGGCCGCTCTCCCGGTGGAAATAACACGACGAAATGTGGTCGCGGCGCGACACACGCACACACACGCGCGCGCGCGCGCACGTCGCTTTGTTCTAAACCCGCTAAAAATCCAAACAGCACGGGCTAAGCGCTGGAATTCGAGAATCGAATGCATTGAAGTCTCCCGCCGCCGCGCTGCCGCGGCGTTGAAGTCTCCGGATAGCAGCGTCGTCACGTTGCGTTTAAAACGCAAAATACGTTTAAAATAACAAACAAAACGTTTTGTTTGCAGACGCAAAAAAAAAACACTGACAATTACAAACGTAATCAATTTCGCTTTACACAGGCAACGTAACCTTCAGTATCCTGAACGACACGGCCTCAAACAAGTTCGCCATCTCGTCCGACGGTCTGGTCACTCTTCGAAGTCCGTTGGATCGCGAGAAGGTCTCCCGTTACTCCGTTTCCATTTTGGCGAGATCCAACAAGCGTCTGGACATCACCACGCTGAATGTGATCGTGATGGACGAGAACGACAACAGTCCGGAATTCCGGCCGGGTTCTTGCTACACGCTCGCCGTGCCGGAAAATCAAATGATCTCCGCGATTCACACCGTAGCCGCGACCGATAATGACGAGGGAAGGAACGGCGAGATCACCTACAACATCGCAAGTGAGTTATTCCGTTCCCGAATTAATAAAAAAAAAAAAAAAAACAACAAATTCTCAAACACAAAAATAATATATTAACAATATCAGTGTGTGTTTGATTCTCGAATTTTTGTTTTTTTGCATTTTCAGATGGGAATATCGGCTCCAAGTTCACCCTGCATCCCCTCAGCGGTGTGTTAGCGATGTCGAATCTGGATCGCGAGACCGTGCCTAAGTACGTCCTGACGATCTCGGCTACGGACAGGGGAAAGCCGAGTCGGGAAACGCACTGCAATCTCACCGTGATCGTTTTGGACATCAACGACAACGCGCCTACCTTCGCGCCGAATCAGTACACGGAGTCTCCCTCGCGTAACGGAGGCGGTTTTCAGTACGGGTCGTCGAACTACCCGGCGAATTATCACTCACCAGCCAGATACGCGACGACCATTTTGGAAGACGTCGCGCCGGACTCGAGCGTGATGTCGGTAAGAGCGACGGATCCGGACCAGGGCGCAAACGGGAAGATAACGTACGCCATCGCCGAAGAGACAAGCTGGCTCTTCAGGGTCGACAACCTGACCGGCGTCGTAACTACCGCCGGGTGAGTGCGCACGTCCCGTCGTTTGCTTTTTTTTTTTTTCTTTTTTTTTTTACGCACGCCTCAACCTCTTCTTTTATCTCCACCTTCTGTCATTCCCGTCGTCTTCTCTTCTTTCCTCCTCTGACCTTTTCTGTTCTCCTCTTTCTCTCTCCCGAAGAGTCTGTTTCTCAGACGTTCTCTCTCTTTCTCTTTCTCTTTCTCTCTCTCTTTCCTTGGCGAGTCTTGTCTCGCGATCTCGACTATCAACCGGCTAATTTCATCCTGGCGTTAATTACCGCGACCTTTATTGCACGTCCGATTAGGATCACCCAGAGGGATATTACGCCGGTGTGTAACGTCGTAAAGCGAGACGGATAGCGCGTAAGTGAGAAGGAAGGGGAAAGAGATATATACGGAGCAGAGAAAGAGAGAGAGAGCCGGATCGTGGCGAAAAAAAGTCAACCTCGCGGTGGGGAAGGAAGAAGCAACGCGCGTCTAGGAACGTCGTAAAATTATAAAGTCAGTCGATGCGCTTCACGAACGACGCGCTATGGCCGATTAAATGATTCCGTATGCATAACTCGTCAACGACCCTTCCTTCCTTTTTTCATCGCGTTCTCTCTTCGCGCATTCGTTCCTTCGGTTTGCGCGCGCGCACGCGTGTGTGTGTGTCTCTTATGATTACGCGCGCAATAAACCGATATCTCGGGATATGTCGTTAAGGCGCGGACTTTCCGTGGCTTCCGTCCATCCCTTCACGAACAGGCAAGGTCGTGCTTCGTTAATTAATGGACGATTTAGCTGCGAGCCGCCGCGAACCTTGATCCCGACGGAGCGCGCACCGCCGATCGTTAACCGCTCGATACGGTCCTCGGCGTGTGTGTGTGTGTACGAGCGAAGGAAAACTTCAAACGCTAATTGCGCGCGCCAACTTCGCAGAATCGATTTCAGTACCGAGCTTTTTATGTACAAAACGTTACAACTTTTACGAGCGGATATTTATACGCGCGATAGTTCCGCGACGTGTGTGATTAAAATCGCCTCCTCGTATTGTCGTTTTTTCTCTCTGTCTTTTTCCGAAAGACAGGGAGAGAGAGAGAGAGAGGAAGAGACACACGATTGATAATTTCGACGAATCGCTTCGTGATAATTTTAATCACTGCAATATATAATTTTCGTCGTTTTTCATTTTACGCTTCAAATAACGCGCAACCGACACACCCAACATTCGTTCCGATGACTTACATTTCGCGTTTTATCGCCTCGCGATTAGTCTCCCGCGATCTCCGTCGATATTACTCAACAGTCTTGTTTCTTCTTCCGCATTTTGTCACTTATCTGGATCTTGTCTTCATCGACCGAGATAATCGCTGAACGAAATGATACGGTGAGAATTAAGGTAGGTAGTCGCGAGAAGAAGCGCCGGGTCGCCATATTTTCGCGCCGCCGCCGTGTCATTTTAGCGAGACGCCATGTGGGCATTTCAATGCATTATTTCAGCCGGCAAAATGACTGATCCAAAAGATAGCAAAAGACCAGATCCCTGAGCGCCCCGCTCTCTCCCGTGTGCGTGTCGTTCTCTCTTTCATCGTCTCTTCCCGACGGTGAATCCGGCCGTCTCGTTTTCGTCTCCCCTTCTTTCTCTCTCTCTCTCTCTCTCTTGTTGCTGTTGTTCTTGCCGCTTGACGGTCGTCTCTGTTACCTTTGGAAGCGGACCGCGCCGACGAACGGGTAGGAGGATGTACAGAACATTTTTTCCTCTTTCGCTTTCTTCGACTATACTGCAGCAAAGAGAGAGATCGACAAACTCGACGCGGATCAAACGAGGACCAATTCTCGTTAGAACGACTCGATAAATAGTACGAACTGGTAGCAAGGACGTCGAGAGAATTTCTGAAACGATCTGTAGGTTTTTTTTTTATTAAGTTTTTTTCTTAAAAGAAAATTATTCTGCAATGTGTGTTATTCCGTTCGGATAATAGAAATTTATAAAATGATTTGAAAAAAAAAGCGATCACACATCAAATCTGAATTGTATTTGGTTTTACTTTTGCAAATTAATATATACAAGAGAGATTTATAAACTCTCTTTGGAACTGCAATTGGTAAACGAAAAATAATACACTACTCGGCGCATTCGAGTTCGCTTCGCGCGATCGTAAATAAGCGTATCGAACTCGCGCACTAACGACGATCATTATTCCACGCTTATTAAAGAGTTATTGCGAACATTACGTGTTGTATCGCGGAGCGAACACTGCCCGCGATGGGGAAGAAACTTAATTCGTCTCGCTCGACTTGATTGCGTAACTTTACGGTAACATTGTTTACGATTTTGCGAAATATCTAAGTCAGAATTCTCTCTCTGTAAATAATAAAACTTCAACAACGTGCCGAACGTTATTATCCCATCCGGGGGATAATAATATCTCCTGTATTATAAGAAATATCTTCGTTTTTGTTGCTTTCTTTTTAAAGTTGCTTGCTTTGTTTCGATTGTCTTCTTCCTAATCGACGACGACGACGACGACGACGTCACCGTCTCATAACGACTAATTTCCGTTTTCTTTCTGCGGTCGTTACAGTTCACTGGACCGCGAACGTCAGAGCAGCTATACCTTCCTGATAGTCGCCACGGACAGCGGCAAGTACGACGCGAAGAGCACATCGATATCCGTCGAGATCAACGTCAAAGATGTCAACGACAACGCGCCGATTTTTCATCAATATCCATTTCGGACGCGCGTGTCGATTGGCACGCAACCGGGTCAGAATATTCTCCGGGTGTCGGCGACGGACGCCGACGAGGGTGCCAACGGCGAGATCGTGTACTCGTTCTTGAACGAACACGAGAAGCCCAAGTTTCGGATACACCCGAGCACCGGAGAAGTGACGGCGGCGCAATCGCTCTCGCAGGACAACGGCAAGACGTATCATCTGCAGGTGTTGGCTAGAGACAAGGGAAATCCGCCCAAGAGCGCCACGGGCTTGATCGAGCTTCAGGTCGGCGATCGCGCGGACTTGACGCCCGCGCTTAAATTCCAGAACGACACGTACAACGTCGTCGTTCAGGAAAACTTGGCGTCCGGCACGGAGATCGTTCAGATCACAGCGGTGCGCACCGACGGCAGAAGACAGCACGTTTCCTATTCAATCGCGTCGGGAAACGACTTCGACACCTTCGCGATCGATGAAACTAGCGGCCTGCTGCGCGTAAACAATCCCACAAGACTGGACGCCGAGTTCTGGAACGACTTGACGGTGGGACCTAGCGACGAGGTGCCGGACGACGAGGGTCGTACCAATTCGTGGGGTAGATCTCTGGAGGGTCAACAGCCGAAGGAAGAGCCCAGAGAAAGCTCGAGACACATTCTCAATGTAGTGGCGAAAACCGGAACAGCGGGACCGGATGTTTTGGAAGCGTACGTCAAAGTAATCGTCAAGGTGTTCGACGTCAACGATAATCCGCCGATCTTCACGCAGATACAGTATTCCGCCACCGTGCTCGAGGGAAACGTCAAAGGAGATTTCGTCGTGAAGGTGAGAGAAACACGGTCTTTTGTAAATAAACGTCTATGCAAATATTAATGTTTTTTTACATTCATAAAATACATGTATAAAAATAAATACTTAAAGTGTGATCACACACTACACAATATTTTATATCGTCGTAGTGTGTTACAATAATAATATCCCAAATAACATTTCTTGCGTGCAAGGTTTGCGCGCGCGCGTTATATATATAAATCTTGTATGAGATTCCTGAATTTTGTTTGTGAACATATTTTATCGCACACGCGCGTGCATATTGCGCACAAGAAACTGTCTCATATCTATCCAATATATCAACAAATAACGCGCAAATAGCTAACGTATTGCAAGTTATTTACTCTTAACAGTGTTGCATATCTAGGATGCATGAGTCATTCTTGTGTGTGATGACTGGATATTCACGATATAAAATGCTGTCTAGATTTGCTGGTTATATAACTGTTTATATGACGACGCACTGATATATATACTCGCAAAATGTTATTTGAGATGTTACAATATTGTTATATTGTCTGCCGTAGCTCTCAGCAAGCGACGCTGATCAAGGACTGAATAGCAGAATCTTATACCACATCGTGGATGGAAATCCGGACAACGCTTTTACAATAAGCCCGCCGTACAGCGGTATCGTTCGAACAAATATAGTCCTCGATCGCGAAATACGTGAAAAGTATAGGCTGACCATCATTGCGACCGATCAAGGAAATCCACAATTGACCGGCACAGCGGCTCTGAGCGTGAGAGTAATCGACGTCAACGACAATCAGCCTACCTTTCCCGAGCACAGCATTATTTCAATTTCGGAAGGTAAGACACAATAATTTATTAAATTCTCAACAACTTCAACGTTAGTTTTTAAAATGCAAGTCTAAAAGTCATGTTATATAAGTATGGTCAAATATTACGAATACAGGCTGGCGTTACGCTTTAGTGTTCAAGACTATTCTGGTATTTGATGTGTCGTCGATTTTCTCGTTAAGTATCCGATCTTTGCATTTTTCAAATTGCGGCTCCATTTCCTCGAGACTTTTGTCACCGTCCACAATCATAACCGGTGCTGGTAGAGAAAACAAAGTCTGTCTAACGAGCCAGTCGTCATGAAGTTCGTGAATTTGCTTCAAGTATTCCAACGAGACAGAATTCTCTTCCTTACGTCCGCGAGCTTGCATTCTTTGATACACAACTTCGGGCGACGTTCTTAGATACACTGAAAATATACAGTAAAAAAGTGCGTAATTTAATATATAGAAGTCAAACTTTAAATATAAATTATTTTTTCCTAGTTCCAAAAAAATGTACATACCTATCAAATCTGCTCGTATATTAGTATTTTCCATACACCAGTCGTACCATTGTTCTAAAACCTCTGCTTCCATGTGTCGTATCATGGAAGTGCGCTTCATGTTTTCTAAAAAAATTCTTGAGCTAAATATGGATCTTTCCATGATTTTATAAAGCGACGGCGTGCTCATAGTATGAAACTGCAGTCTGGTCAATTGAGCATACGACTGAAAGATGAATCCATAATTTACTGGATCTTTGTACAGAAGATCCTGCAACAATTTTACAAATTTTTGTCTTCGCACAAAGAAATTCTCATAAAGTTCTTGTGTAATAAGTTGAGAATATTGCAAAGACATAATACTGACCAGTAAATTCACTCCAGCTATATTTTGCCACAGACTTACTGGTTCTTCCAAAATTGTGGCATCTTTAATTTTCTGAAAGTGATTTAAAAATGTTGTTTTGCCACTTCCTATATTTCCTTCTATATAGATTGTAATTGGATTTGTATAAAGTTTTTGCGGAGAGGCCATTGTATTGATGTGACGACAGCAGCTTCTTTCTGAAACAATATTACTTTCAATGTGTAACAATTAGAAAAGACAAATTACAAATTTAATACTACCATAATAAAGCAACTTCAATTTCGATAGCCACATGATTCTCTACATGAAGCACTAGAGCAAGCAATAGAGCAACCTTATTGCATCTGCATAAAATTACTTGTTCACAATCAATTATCAGCAAGCAAGTTAACAGAAAGGAGAAATATCAAACAGGATAATACCTATAGCAATTATCGTGCGGATAAACAAATCCGCTTTACTGCTTTTTATCAATTTATGCAAACGAAACGTGCTGACTCTTGAGGTTATCCGCGAAGTACGTTTTTCTTGCCTAATTGCCTTCGTCGTTATATCTTCATCATATGTATTCATGTGACACTAAACGTCTTTGAAAAACAACCGCAACCACACGTAAAGACCGTTGAAAACGAACTGCGGAGCGTAACGGACATTTTGCTTTGCTCAATCGGAGCGTTTCCCGCCGAAAGTAGACGCCGCCATATTGCGGGACGGAAGACTCGTTTGCCAACTGTTCGATTATGCGCGCAACACCGTATTCGCGGGAAACTCAAACATACAAATGACTGCGTGTATTCGGCAGAACTCATAGCTTAGCAAGCGCTTCGCGCTTATCGTGATTATATCCTTTTTCTGTAAATTTATTACAAATATGTATGTCAATGACAAGCAATAATCGCAAAGCGCTTGCCAAGCGTTGAGTTTTACCGAAGCTAATAAAAGAGAGTCTTCATTAAACGACTTAACAATTGTAGTTTTTGTTTGAAAATAATAAACAAAATCTAAAAAACTGTTTACAAATGATCAAAGACAGTCACAACAATGCAGACTGGTGAGACACGTATTTGTGACGACACTTGGTCACAGTATCATCGAAGTATCTTGTGTTACTCCCGCGATACCAGTTCAAGTTTCATTTTTGCGATAACGATAGCTCAAATTTCATTCTGGTTATTCGCTCACAAAACTTCACCTTTCAGAGATGCCTCTTGAAATTGAACGAGTTCAATAGAAGTCGACTTCTCTCTCAAGGTCGTCCACGTATGACGAAAGAAAGAGACAAGAAGAGACACAGAGTTGCGTGCCAAGTGCAAGTCAAACTGATATTGTAGTAACAAAAGAGGAGAATATAAAAATGCGCATTCACATATCGATATCGAAACATCTGCGTTGCGCTCTAAGACCTCGGTATAAGATCGAAATCAGAATGAATTTAATCACATTTGATTGATCTCTAACGCCTTCGTGAAAAAAAAAAATCAAAATTTCGTTAGCGACGAAAGGAATTCAGGTATACATTCAGAATAAAATCTACAGACCGTTTCATCGAGCGGACGAAAGACAGAGGAAGACGAAGAACAAGAACAAGAAGATAGCTCGACGAAGAGCGAGCGCGCGAGTGCAAAAGCACAGACGGACGGAAGAGAGAGACGATCCCGAGTGCGCAGAGAAGGCGGGGAACGCATTCTGTTCAAGTATAAAGTTAAGTGGCAAAGGATTTATGCCGGCATTAAAGTCCAACTGTTCGGAACAATCTGCATAACTTAGGTGGAGGCTGCCGAGGCGCGCGCGCGCACGCACGTTCGGTAACTCGGTCTGTTCTCTCCCTCTCTCCCCCCTTTTTCCCCGTATTTCTTTCTCTCTTTCGCTCGCGGGTCCTCCCGGTACATGGGGGGGCTTCCTCACCTCCTCGCCGGGTCTTTCTCGCCACCATATTGTTCCCCATTGACAGATACGATTCAACGGAGAGGGGCCGCGAGAGAGTTTGACGTACAAGCGCCAACCACCTCTCGCGCTACCACTTCTCGAGGCGAGGCAGAAACAAAAAAAAAGAAGCTTCTTCGTTCCTTTTCGATCGCCATCGCGGTGGTGGGCAAAGCTAGTCAGCGAAGATGACGCGACGAAAGAAGAGACCGAGCGATCGAGTAAGTTCAAACCGCATCGCGTCGAATAAACGACGACTATACGCGCTGCGGTTTACGATGATACACACCACCACCCCGCGAGAGCGTTTTCTTCGGTGCGCGCGAGTTGTTCCGTTTCTTCCTCGCGAGCCGAATAGAATTCCCAGTAGCGAAACAGGTGGCGAGTCACGCACGTTCTAGCAATCGTTTCGAGTGACGACGGAATATAATAGGAGATTCCACCTTCTCGCGCTTTTTATTGCGCTCTCTCTCTCTCTCTCTCTCTTCTCTGCCTGCTGCGGCCGTCGATGCGGCGCAACGTTGCACACTTTCTTCTTCTTCTTCTTCTTCTTCTTCTTCTTTTTGTTCTTCCGAGAAAACGAAGATCGTAGGCACGCCAATACTCGCGCGCCAATGGCGTAATGCGAGATTACTATCTAATTTGTATCGCCATAAAACTCTTCTTCTCTCGGCGCAAACGAGGACTGAACCCGTCACGTTAACGCACGCGACGTGCGGCTTGAAATTTATTTCAAGCACTTGCGCGCGTTGCTCCCGCGCTACCAAGTTTCCGAGTCGATGGTCGATGCGAGATCGCGCGTCGTAAAGAAATGTGTCACTTTGCTTCACGGATGTTCAATTAAACCCGACGGCGCTCTCCATAGACCGGCGTTTATGATTCCTCTCCCTCTCTCTTTCTCTCTCTCTCTCTCTCTCTCTCTCTCGCGAGAAAGAGCTTCGCTCAATATCCCGCGCGAGATCGATGCGCGAGGATTCCCATTCGTGAAAAAATTGCTCGCTCGTGAAGTTGCGAAGAGCCGATGATGCGCTTCGTCGCTGTTTCAATGCGCGGGATTCGATTATAGAAATATGAATCACGATAGGTCGTAACGCGAAACTTGACGGGATAACGAGGCTGCTCTATAACGTTGCTTCTAAGCGCGGCGTTCCTTACTTATATAGAGCGCGTGTGTTTACGTGGTAATCGCAACCTGCCGCGATCGGTACCGGTGATTTATGCTTATAAATTGCTAATTGATAGACGCAAGACAGAGAGCTCCGTCAGCACTACCGAGCACTCTCAAGACGCAGAAGTTTACGTTGAAACCCTGGCGTGCGTGTATATAAAACTCTCGTTACACACACGAGAGGCGCACGCATCAGCTCGCGCCTTTCTTCCGCGATGACGATATCGATTACGCTCAATTCGCGGGGGGGTTCATCGTAAAACCCAGCCTCGGCGCGGTAAACGTTTTGTAATTACTCCCGCTGGGGAATAAAGGATATATATAATTATCATCTCCTCCTGCGAGAAACGCGGCTGCTCGCCTCGCATGTTGTCGGATGGATCCCTCTCCTCCCTTTCCGTACCGGAAGTCCCCCCTTTTTCCCGCGGCTGTCTCTGTGTGTACATTACTGTGTGGGAGGATTTAATCGACAGCGTCGATCGGTTTCCGAAACCGCGCGGCGAGACATCGAAACAATGACAGACCACCAGACGATCTTTTACATCACGTTATTTTCCATACAAGGCGCTGCGCGCGATTCCCAGATTCAGAACCGCGAGGGATGTTATCAGAATCCAGCGCTTCTCGCGATCGGAAGTCGCAATATCGCGCCTTATGCAACAATTTTTTAAAGAATTTATCCGCGCACCTTTTGTTTCCGCTTGTTAGGTCGCGGAGATACTTACGCTGACGTTGTCCGCGCACAGCTTTCTCTCTCTCTCTCCCTCTTTCACGATCCTTGATTTTCACTTCCGGTAACGCTTGGAACAACAAAGGGGTTAAAGTCGGTAACAGAGTCATGCCGCGCGTGTATCGGCCCGTGAACAACGGGGTCGCTCCGGAAACCGATTTACACGACTTTAACGATCCTCCGTGAAATTTACGAGCGGTCGCAGCCGCGTGCCAGCTTCCAACTCAGCCCACATCTTGCTTGTTCCCTCCCTCCCCCCGCCCTCCTCTCTTCTCTCTTCTCCTCTTCGAATACATCGCACCGGTACAGAATAATTCTTTCGGTGCCGCAGGTGTTGCTACGCCCGACGTATATCACTTGCCTCGGTCGTGGAATCAAAAGACCGCAAAGCGGACTTGATGATACACCTCTTCGTGTATACCATCACGTATACATATACTTTCCGCGTATACCATTCAGTTTGAAGAATTTTAGTTCAGATCGTTGAAAGCCGATCGAACGTAAGTTTAGATCCGCCTTCAACCTCTAGACGTTGTTTCTCTATATTTTTACACAATTGTTTGTAGGAATTCGAAACGCGTTTATTGATAACTGAAATCATCGGTGAAACAAGATGCTGCGTAACCACTGAGAATTTTACAACCCGACTTCTCAGCTTTTTGACGCTCAGCTTTTTTTTATTAAACAAAAAACAGCTGAATTCTTTAAGAGGATGCTGAACCTTCCTGTTTTACTACCGCTGTTGCGAGCCATATTTACTCTGCAACCATTGATCGGAATAAAAAACGCTTCTCCAGAATAAAAGAGAATATGCTAAAGAATGGCTCGGAC
>QVNW01001816.1:0-34171 GCA_014825475.1 Pseudomyrmex flavicornis
CTCTCTCTCTCTCTCTCTCTCTCTGTGCTTTGTGTCTCCTTCTGCAGTCGACAATTTTACTACGCGAAATGCGGTTAATGGGTACTAACAATGTGACAGATGACAGATATATCATACGTCTCTGAAGAGAGCGTAATTCTATAATCCTCCTCGTTCAAACTTTTCGAAAAACATCTTTTGAGCTCTCCGGGAAAAAGGAGAAGAGAAAAGAGGACAGAGAGAAAGAGAGAAAGATTTACAATTTTTAAACAAAGTTAAATATCAAGTCGGAGCATGTCAGTGTCTTTTATAGTCTGTGTTTTATGTTTATCTTGTTCTTCAAAACTAAACTCATTTACTAATTAACTAACTGTACACAAAGATTTACTTACGTAAATCAAAATTAAAAAAAAAAAAAAATCCTTATTTACACGAGAGAGAAAATGCGCCGACTCTGCTAGTATCATCATCCGCTGCAAGCGAATACTTTCCTTAATCAACGTCAGGTAGCTTCTGACGTCAGAGATACAACTTCGCAACAAGGCCCGCGCGCGCGAGAGTGGCCCAATACGTATCGAGACACACTCCCGTACAATCCCGGCGATCATTCCGGTTCGGTTTGACGCAGTAGCCATGACGACGGCACAGAGATTGTATCGAGAAAGAGAGAGAGAGAGAGAAAGAGTCGTTTTCCTGTTCGATCTTTTTTTTCTTTTTTCGCGACGTGCGTAAGAAGCGCGGCAATAAATGAGAGAAGAAAACGCGCGACCAAAAGGTTAAAAGAGAAAAAAAAACTCTGGGAACGTTCTCGGAGAGACCCGCACATTTCTGTGCCACTTCATCCCCTGTTTTTCGCCCTCGGGGAAGAGGGAAATGACTTTCCCTCGAGTACGCATCGAGCTCCTTCTTATTTCTTTCTTCTACGTACTCTAAAGTCGCTTTAGGCATTATTAATTCTATTCTGACCCGCATACTTCGGACGAATTAACGTTTCCTCGAGAGATTTGCTATCGCGAATGAATGCGTCACGATGATGTGTAGGTGCGTGACTGGCAAAAATGGTCGATTTTTAGAAAATCGAACATTTGCGTAATTTCCTGATTATTGAAAAACAATTTCCCCGGTTTTATCTGTGACACATCTTAGGCAATATAAATGTACATTTAAATAGTTATAACAAATATATCGATATTATATATATCTTTTAAGATATTAATTAAAAATGTACGTATGAATATATGCTCAGATAAGATAATATTGAAAAATAAGTAAATACGCAACACTTGAGATTCATGATAATTACTTATGCAGCTTTAATTACATATTCATTGATGATTTATGCAATTTATGTACAAGTACGTATGCTTATTATTATTATGAAACAGCTGTAAGATAATACGAAATCTATATAGTTCGCACCAATGATTGACATTTTAAGCCCAATGGGTGGCACTTTAAAAATTTGTTAATTTTTTTGCAAGAGTATATCAACTAAAGGTTGAGATGTTTTAATCCTAGATTGAGTGACATCGCAACTGCGACATAGTTTTAAATTAAATAATCTATGCGCATAGAACATGCATGCCAGAGATTTTTTTAAACATTTAATTAAATATGTACATTCGCGTATGTCGAACTAAGTATGCGTTCGCGCACATAGAAACGCATTCCATGCGCTTTGGCGAATAATTCTTACGTAACACGCGACGGTGATTTAGAAATAATTAAAACGTTTTTTATTGAAAAATATCGATCAAAAAAAAAAAAAAAAAAAAAAAGTGGAACAGCCTTCATCCACTGTTCTGTGATTGTGCAAGAACGATTGTTTTCGTATCAGCGATTCCTTTCTAGATCGCGATCAGATCTCGCTCGAGGTCTTGTGTCGGATGTGTTTCTTCTGATGTTGCGACAGAGAAACGCACGCAAAATCAGGATCGCGATTATTCGAAATAATTCGATTTACCTTCCTGAATGCTTCCTTGATTTCACCTTGTAATCAGATTGCAGATGAAGTCACTTTGAACAGCGTCTCAATTTTGCCTTCAAGAAGCTATTAACGTCTCTCCCCCTCGTAACTTACGCGATCGTCTTCTTTGTCAGTCTCGTGATTGCCCGTTGATTAAAAATGTGCACATTTTGGAACAATTCTCGAGACAATGAGTCAAGACACATTTAACGATGTGCTTTCTCAGAAAAATCACTTAGAAAATATACTTCTGATACAAAGTTATTAAAAACTCCATAAGAATTGTATTTTTCAATTTTATCGATAAACGCATCTTAATTCGATAAAAATAACGTGAGAATAATACGGTCTCTTAAAATATCACGCATATCCAGAGGAAATTAAATCGAATTGATCTCATTCAATTTTCAACTGTCGCAGTTGTGTGTTCGCAGAACTGAATGGCGTCGAGTGAAAAATAAAACAGACAATCATACGGACGAGCAAGCAAAACTTAAACCGCGCGTTTCCTGTCACTTGCAGCGCAAAAATTAACACATCCGCCCACCCACGTCGCTAAACGAGTGACCGGCTGCTATCGATCGTCGTGTATCTCTTATCGATCTTCTCTCGTCGTGTTTGCGCGACGGGGACCCAGGGTGTGCGAATCTCGACGTGCGACGTGTGATCGCGATTGGTCGGAACGACACCCGCGAGCTCCACGACCAAGAGAGTGGGGTGTTACATAAAGCGCAGCACGACGCGGATAGAACGGCAATCTCGTCGCGGAATATCAGTCGTATGCTCGACGACCATCACGCGAGATCGACGCGTCTCATCCGCGAATACTCGCCGCAGCACGTGGACCCGCTCGCTGTCAGCAGAAATCATCCCGGTGTCAAGTGTCAAAGTCGTCGCGAGACCTCAAACGTGAGTCAAACTTCTTCTTTTTCGCGCGAGAATGTTATAAAGAACAGAGAATGAACGTGTAACAAAATTTGAAGATGTTTTGAGAATTGAAGAAAAATAATGTTAAATAATTATATATTAATATAATAATATTAATATTATATATAATAATTATATAACTGTTACTTAGCAACGCAATTAATTAGTATTTATCGCAGCGCGGATAATTTGTAAATTGCAACAGCATTGAAGTGGTCAATCAATCATCACGATAATATCGGTCGATAATGTTATTATAAAACTCGTTCCAATTACCTACGTGAACGTAAACATATATAATTTCTTTGCGATAAAAACTACTTGTTTTACCAGAGACTTTTAATAAAACGTTTGAGTGATATACGCTCTCGCGAAAGTAAAAACGTTTCAGGATGTCGAAGGTCTTACAATCGATGTCAAGGAGCAAAATCTCTAATTGCGTTTGTTAATCTCTAAACGCCGTGCAGCACGGGGGCTAATTACCGAACGAGCTATCGCTTCGTTAAACTTTCCGCTCTCTGTAGTCCGGGCCGAAGAAAGATTCCCTAACTACGTTTAGCTCGCTAAATTAATCTACTTCGCGCTCTCAAAAACCGACGATCGTAAAATTCGCAAAACATAATTAAATACTATATCTCCCGGGATTGAATAACAATGCCCGTGCTCTCTGTTCACCACTCCGTGTATCACAAATAGAAATTTCTGTCTGAATAATCGAACTAATAACAGAAACATTTCAGCGCTCGCTATATTCGTACGTGTAAATTTAGCGTCAGAGTGTTTCGATTGATTTCGCGCTCGATCTCTTTCGCGAACACATGACGTTTGTGTCAAGATGTTGTTATAATTATACAAACACGTTGATAAATAAGTATTAGGCGTAACAAAAAGAGCAAAAATAACAAATCTTACATTATATGCACAATTTCCCGATTTAGTCGGTAAATTCGACTGAAAGAGACCGGCTCGGAAAAATCCCAAGGTGGATTTGAACTCGGGGAGTACTTTCTGTTTGTAATCCGCGCACTTAGGCCGCGAGACTACCGGGCCGGTCGACAAAAGCGTATATACACGTCAATTTACACGTCGGGAATATATCGTTACGTGAATTCCACTCTGAAATAAGTCGATCTTTTTCCCGCAAGAAAACCGAGAGTTTCTTCTTGATAAAATATAAATCTGTGAGATTGATGATGATGCCGCAAAATTTATTTCACACGCGGCAACGCGGACAAATAAATAAATGCGACGCGATATCTTTGCGCGATAACGCGGTCGAGAAATATAGCTCTCGATGACCCGTAATCTGTAATTCATTCACGCGGAAAATGCGTTTGTGTGTTTCCTCTAGTCCGAGAAATATATCTGCTGTCAGAGGGGATTCCCGCGAAGGGAATTCCCGCGGAGGACGGGAGTTTCCTGCGTTGCGCGCGCGTTGCGATCTCATTTTTATTACTGTACGTTACTTTTTTTTTTCTTTCTCGCACTAACGACCGTTACATTTCTTATCTTCTTTCCTGTGACTGTTTTCTCAAAATTCCACGTTGTAAAAGTTTCCACAGAGTGCGTCATAGCTAGTAGCGGGTAAAAAAAAAAAAAACGATATCAGACGAAATCAACACCAGATAAATTACCAGATAAATCGTCGGCTATTTCGAATGAAACCTGCTTCGTGAAAATGAGTCATGGTCGTTAGTGCGACGAGTTTACTCTTACTTCTCTACGATTTTACTACGATCGTCGCGAAAGAGACGTTCTTTCTATGTTCCCCCGCCGTTCCCTCTCTCGCGACATTCTATCCCTGGCAACGACGCACACATGCATTCTTCACTTGTCGCCGTTGAGTTTCTCGAGAAACTGCGTCAGTGACGGCCCTACATTGCTGTTTAACGACGTCTGCGCTTATTAAATACTTCGTTTGCGAAATGTCAAATGTGTTTACGTATATGCGATAGTTCAATATGTTCGGGAAAAGGATAGAAAGCCGACCGGTAAGGTGTACGCCGTCACTTACGCTTAGAATTACGCGCTAAATCTAAACTGCTATTAATTATTTGCCAGTTAATAAATAATTTAAAAATAAATATTTCAAATACAAATAAATTCTATAAACCAAGTCAAATAATAATTCTAAACTTTGCTATGCAATCGCAAATACGACATGCGATAATTTCCAGATAGTCCCGTCCTGATTCAGTTTTTGCTGCTTAATTAACTACTACTGTTGCGGCAACTGACACTTTCACTTTTTATCTGCGATTTGAATCGTTGTTAACATCCTTGAGTCCGGCAAAACTTCAATCGTTTCTCACGCTTTCGATAAATTATTATATACGTATGCAATCCGCGTTGGTGGCTGCATGTTCGTCATGTGCTTTTTTTTTTGTCTACGCGGAAAAGCAATTACTCTGCATTTATGGAGATAAAACGTTTATTCTTGAGAAAAACAGAGAGACTTCACGTGTAATATCGATAGAAGATTCCTTCGAATGCTCCGGCATCGATATGCTCAAGGATATGCGGTAAGAACCGCGCCTAACGCATTTACATGAATGCGCGCAACAACGGATAGTTTTGATAATTGCTCTCGTTTCGATTTGTACCGCAGGCGGGAAGTGAGCCATGGATCCCGACAGCTTCAAGGAGTACGCCAAGGATATGGCGGAATACGTAACCAATTATTTGGAAAATATCAGAGATAGGTACGTGCGAACGATATGATGAAGAAATCACCCAACGCGTTAAAAGTCGCGGAGCGGTTGTAACGCGCATATAACTGTGTATATCTAATTAATTAATATTGCACGCGTTAATTTTGTAAATTTTCAGAAAGGTCCTGCCTACCGTAGAACCGGGGTACATGAAACCACTTTTACCGTCCGAGCCACCGCAAACTCCCGATCATTGGAAAGACATTATGGTCGATATCGAAAAAGTGATAATGCCAGGTGTAAGCAATTTTTTTAAATTGTGTCTCGTGATTGGTCAGGTTTCATTGCGTGAATATATTTCTTACTGTTTGTCATTAAACAGCAGCACCGAAATATAATCCAAAATAATGATATATATATATAATATGATTATAATAATATCATTCAAGTAAAAGTAAATAGGAGATGTCCTCTGGTTCGCAGTTAAATACGCAGTTAAATACAATAATGAGTTGGACAGAACCGGTAGCAAGGAGAACTGAAGTGTTGACGATACTCTCACAATAACAACGACTTTACATTTTACTTACTTGACATCTCAACGGATAATTAATTATAATACAGTCAACTACTCATATCTCGAGAGGAGATTGTTTTGAATAAAATCCACTGATGATGGCTATGGAGTAAAGCCGATAACGAAACTAATTAGTACAACATTATTTGCATAACACCTTGCTACCGATTCAAACTGTCCAACGTGCAACCCATTGATAATATTATTATTGTAAAATAATAATTTTTTGTTTCGTACAAATTTTCAATTGTTATCTCTCACAAGCGTAAAAGACACGTAAACAAACTTCATAAATTTTATATATGTACGTGTGTATACAGGTTACTCACTGGCATAGTCCAAAATTCCACGCGTACTTTCCCACCGCGCAATCGTATCCTGCGATTCTAGCCGACATGTTGAGCGGAGCTATCGCGTGTATTGGATTTACGTGGGTAAATATAAAACAAGTTCAATTAAAGAAAAATAAAAAAAAAAAAAGTAAAACCAAATAAAACTACTAAACTTTCGATCTATTTTATGATTTGTAAATTATTGCGCCAACTCAGATTGCCAGTCCGGCTTGTACCGAGTTGGAAGTGATCATGTTGGATTGGTTGGGAAAAATGTTAGACTTGCCGAAGGAATTTCTTGCATGCAGCGGTGGAAAGGGCGGCGGTGTTATTCAGGTGAAACATCTAAAGTTATTACGGTACAAAGCTAATGGCTATTATATACGAAACCTAGTGATATAACAGTCATTAAAAAAAAAAAAAACAGCTATTTGTGAGAAAAAATGAAATTATTGGAAATGAAATTTTCACCTACAGGGAACTGCGAGCGAAGCCACTCTGGTGGCGTTACTAGGAGCGAAGGCTAGGAAAATAAAGCAGGTTAAAGAACAGCATCCCGATTGGACGGATAGCGAGATCATCAGCAAATTGGTCGCATACTGTTCCTGTGAGTAATTTATTTATTTAATTAGCAGCTGTTAATAAAAATTAAAAACTCTCGAGAAAATTCAACAATCCGATTATTCGCGTCAAATAATTTACACGCACGTTTTTGATGGTATCGCACACGTTACTGCATCTATAAATTATTCTTGAGTTATCAAACGCGAAAAACAACGACGTGCGCGTCAACTGTTGCGTAGAGTTCAGCGAATTTAATAGACACATTTGAACTGTGACATGTATCTCGATGAGAGTTAAATAAGCCATGCGAGTCACATACACGTTCGAATGAAGACAACTAAAAATATATCGGTCTGCTATATGCATACGTATGTGTAAATATAATAGATATTTTCTGGTAAAAAAAATTATGTTCGTTAATTTATTGATATTTTTATTAATCAATCATTTATATATTTTGTAATTCTTCGTCGCCACGCATCGCTGACTTGCGACACTCTTGATTTTCCGTTCCGTATTCGCGATGCGTTTCGCGCATTGACATAATACTGGAAAGTGTCCGGTCGCTTTTAGTGACCGGGCGCACAATCAGTGCACAAGCACGTGAATAGAGAGGAGACGAGAGGGTTGGAGTGATAGAGTGAGTATGGGGGTTCACGGCACTTCATCAAGCAGCACTTTGTCGCCATGGCAACTCGTAATAACCGCTCCAGTTATATTTCAGACTGAACTTTCTCTCCTATTCTCAACTCCCACAATAATTTTCGCGACGCGTTTTATCAAAATGACAAAAAAAAATATATATATATATTGTATATATATATTCTGACAATTTATCTCGATACGTCGAATAATGACTGCGAGTTATTTTTCATCATCAGAAACAGCTTCATTCGCAATATACATGAACTGCTATTGTTCTACGCCAAGACAAAGAAGGTTTTTTATTTGTCTATCGCCAGATCTTGTCGCTGTCAATGAAAAAAATACAGCAATAAAAATTTTCCGTAATCAGGAGAGAAAAAGACATTTCGTATTTTATTTATAAAATTTAGCAATATTTAAACATGATTCTAAATTTTGTAATCAGTAAAAATTCTCTCTCTCTCTCTCTCTCTCTCAAAAAATAATATTCTAAAATTAATGAAACTATATGATTTTCTTGTAAAGCGCTCGTGTGTTTATAGCAATAATTGTTATTAGATTAGAACATAATTGCAATAAAATAGCGTCAACAAAATACTATGGTTTTAGGCCAAGCTCATAGCTCGGTTGAACGCGCTGGACTTCTTGGTGGAGTGCAATTCAGACAATTGGAAGTAGATGACAAATATAGATTGTGCGGCGATTCGTTGGCCGAAGCAATCCGAAAGGATAAAGAGCAGGGATTTATACCGTTTTACGTAAGTCTAATCTCAAGCAATCTCTCTCCCCTTTCTCTCTCTCTTTTTCTCTCATTCCAATTTAAAACCATTTCATATCAGATCGAAAAATATAAAAAAAATTAAAGTATCCACTACATATATTACTTTTTAATCAGAGAAATAATACGGTCAGGACAATTTATATATTTGTTGTATTTCTCTTTTTCTTTTTTTTAGGCTGTCGCGACTTTAGGGACTACAGTTTCTTGCGCGTTTGATCGTCTCGACGAAATGGGCGTCGTGACGAATCGCGAGGACATTTGGTTGCACGTGGACGCTGCTTACGCGGGTACAACTTAATTTTTTTTTTTATGCTAATACAAAGTATTGATTCTTTCTCCCTTTTCAAAGAAGACGAGAGAGAATCTATCAATTCCTTATTTCATTACAGGATCTTCCTTTATTTGTCCGGAATTTCGATACTTGATGAAAGGCGTCGAGCTGGCGGACTCGTTTAATTTTAATCCTCACAAATGGATGCTGGTTAACTTCGATTGCTCCGCCATGTGGCTCAAAGATCCGACGTACGTCATCAACGCTTTCAATGTCGATCCTCTGTACCTGAAGCACGACATGCAGGGATCGGCGCCGGATTACAGGGTAAAATTAAAAATTGCTTACATCCAAAACTTGAAAAACTTGACCGACAAAAGTTTTAATGTTGTACTCTTGTGAATTAACTTGCGCGTTGTATCCGTAGCACTGGCAAATCCCACTCGGACGTAGATTCCGCGCATTGAAGCTTTGGTTCGTAATAAGACTCTATGGCGTGGAGAATCTACAGAAGTTCATTAGAAAACACATCGCACAGGCGCGCGAATTCGAAGCGTTAGTTCTCACCGATCCTCGCTTCGAAATCGTCGGCGACGTTCTCATGGGACTCGTTTGTTTCCGCCTAAAAGTAAGTCGATTGCCTTCCTTTCTCTCCTTCGAAATATTTGCAAACTAGTTTTGCACATAGTTTTTTTTACTTGACTGAAAAAGATATTTGAAGAAAACATTCTAAGAATTTGCGTGACACCATCACTTAGGGTTCCAACGAGCTCAACGAAGCTCTCTTGAAGAAAATCAACGGCGCAGGAAACATCCATCTCGTCCCGTCTAAGATCAAAGACACGTACTTTCTGCGATTCGCCGTTTGCTCTCGTTTCAGCGAGAGCAAGGACATACAATATTCCTGGAAGGAGATCAAACTGAGAGCGAACGAGGTTCTCGATGAGCACTCGGTTTCGAAGTGATGGCGCGCGCAAATAGCTCGCGGTTGTAGATCCCTGGTTCCTGCCACTTGCACTCAATCCTAACTTTAAGTAAGTTTTTTCTCTTTCGTCGATTTTAAAAAGAAAAAAAAAAACCAAATACGTTTGAATCTCGACGAGATTCAAAGTTAAGGAGAGAATTTGAGATCGTTGAGTAACACGAGCAGAAATTCTTTTACATTAGACAATTTTTGTTTCACTCTTTAACAGTACGCGTGGAATTAATTAATAAGAAATTAGGTACATATTGTTAAACGTGAGAGAAGTGATTGATTTGGAAAAATGTGTTTTAAATCATTGTTGAAGACGATGACACAGGCTGCTGGGATTCGTGTTAAAAACGTAATAAGGTGTAATACAGTATTACGCGTCGCCTTGTGCTACTTTTGCTGGCGCACAATCAATGTGTTACTGTGTGCGAACGCACTTTAGACAATATCCTTGTAAGTAAGATTGTTGTGTGGCGAAAGTCATACATTGTTGCCATTGCAAAAACACATGTTGAGTAATATATAAATGCGATTTCTGACATTTCTGGTTAGTTTTAGCTACGACAGAGATGTGAGAGCGACAAAACAACGAGGCTTAATTACATCTTCTAATTGTACGAATTTATTACATTCGTATAAATAAAACCATGTACTTAAGCTCCGTCGATTTAGCCGATATTGATGTGTGTGTTTTTTGTTTGTTATAAAGTAAATGCTGTTATAGTTCATGCGAAGTCCATCCTTCCTGCATGCAACTCAAAAACGAAAGAAAGTTATGTAACTTGCGTCGACGAAAGAAAACGCGTGTCGAGAAAGTCGCGATCTTGCAGGCGCGAAGTACATGCGATCTCTGACGTACGTGGATTCTCCACGCGTGCATAGAT
Organism: Pseudomyrmex flavicornis; assembly: GCA_014825475.1. NCBI lineage: Eukaryota > Metazoa > Arthropoda > Insecta > Hymenoptera > Formicidae > Pseudomyrmex > Pseudomyrmex flavicornis. The sequence continues at coordinate 10,551 of QVNW01001816.1, forward strand.
TCTTAATTAAAAATTTTTAATTTCGAATCGTACGTCTTAATCATTTGTTAATACAGACGTGAAGAATCGCACACATTCGCGTACAAATTAAGTTGCGACTGCTTAACCAAATTCGTATTTTAAAATTGAGATAAAAGCGCAATCCGTCTATTTTTCTACGAAATTATTTTTTTAAGTAATTTTGCATATTTTACACACGATCTGAACTTCCCGCCGAAATATTTATGTACATATATATTTTTCAACGCTCGCGCGAAAAATTACAAGCGCCGTGCATGTTAAAAGTGTATGTAAGATATTAAAAACACATAACAAGTGTATATATACGTTAAATATGTAAATTTTTATGATTATAAATGTGTTCATTATAATATATCTATGTTATGTTTCTCTTGTTACAACTTCTTACTTAGGTTTTAGAATTTTAATTACGCGATTCTGTAATATAATTGCATTGTTAAAATCGCAAAAAAAATTTATTATTGTATTTATGTTTCTTAAAAAACCGAGTAATTAATATAATTAGAAACGATTACACTATAGCGAATACATGTGACATGTATATGTGCGCTACAATATTTGCTGTAAACGTTATGCTGCAACAGAGACAATAATAGTATTAGAGGTAATCAAGGAGTAGCTTGACAAAAAAAAAAAAAAAAAAAAAAAAAAATAAAAAGAACAGTGAATTTAACTAATTGTTCACAAATTGTTGCGCTATGTTATATCGTTGGGTGTCTACACACAAAATAAACAATTGTGAATTATATATAGATGTTCAAATATTTACGTATTGCAGACAAAATTGTAATACAAAAGTTCAATGTGCTAACTAATCTCAGCCTCATTTTATGCAATTTTGCATTTTTTTTTTCAAAATGAGTTAGACATTATATTATTTTATACAGAAACGTATCAAACAAAAAAGTCTGTGTGTAATTAACTCCGACAAGCAAACTTAGGATCATTTTTTATCCTTTACTTAAACACGATAAAATTAAAACTAAAAATTGCAACTCTTTAATCCGCACAAAAATAAAAACTTTTATGCAAAAAGTAGAACTTGTACTGTTAATTAATAACGACCTTGAGTTCGTTAGTTGTCGGAAAGGTTAATAACACTTTGAAGCAACGAGTTTAGTCATTATGGGACCAACGAATAATTTGACGCGGGTTTTGACGTAAAATTTGGCGAGAATTAATTTGGCGGTAAGGTAATTTTTAGAAATTCTCATTACATAAGATAGATCTTGTCTGTTACTATATTGTAAAATGTATTATTAAACATATCTCAATGTGATGTTCGAGAGTTTATTGTAAAACTGTTGTTAAAAATGATCGAACTGTACTATTGAATATATTATGTCTCTTATAAAAATACAAAAATAAATATAAATGTAAAATGACACTTCGAACACTTAAATCTTTACCTAGACTGTTTTAATTTAATTTATATGTATAGTATCGTTGATATATCTATTTCTAAACATTCACAAAGAAGACATTGAAAAACTAAATTAGTTTGGAAAAGACTATCATTAGGTTGCTTTTTAGTAAACTTGTCAACTTCAAAAGATTAGAGTCACGCTAGTCGAAAATTTTTGTAACAAAAAAGCTTTAGATTCATTCAATCTATCTTACTAACGATAAGTAAATACCAGCTAGATAACCACATTCTTCAGTAAAGATACAAACCGTACGAAAGATACCGCAAGTAGATAACTAATTATCTTTTGATAATAAATAAAAGTTCTGTGACTTGATCGATTATTGATAATTAAATAACAACAAATTATATCACAACAAATGTAATACATAAATTTTTATGTAAATTTTTTAGGATAATTATTAATATTTAAGAGCGTAATGGAAACGCAATTTCATTTTAATATTCCAGTTTTGAAAGTGTTTAATATTGAAACTTCTTAATTTATTATTTTTATTTTTTCATATATATGGTTTTGCTAAATTGTAACAATTGCTATGCTAACGTTAGCCGTATATGAGTAAACTTGAGAAAAGATCGATACTAAAGTAAAGCAAATCTATCTTATGTATATGTATATATCGACGCATATAAAATCTTTTATCTCAATACATTTATTTGTCAAACTTGATGCAAATGAGAAATATTTCACAATGGTTGTCAATTTGTGAATCTCAAGACAGACTTTTCCCATACCGGAGACGTACAAGGAAACAAATTCCCGAGCAGGTAGAAAGCTATCAGCCACCGCAAGTATAGTTGATATGCAGAAAGCGTATAAATGTATAAAGTAATAGTAGGATTAACGACCGTTAAAACGCGTTATTCTTTCTTTTTGAAACGACGTGACGGACGGGGCAGATATACGACGAGAGAGATGCGCTCGCGAGATGCAAACCTACTACCGCGCGAAGGGAGTGACAGGCGAGCTAGAGTTGGCGGTTGATAGCTTCGAGATATTTCACTCCGTTAAATATGACGCGCAGAAAATAAACTCGCTTCTTGCGAGTTACACATCTCGCGTTCTGCTCTCGCGATGCTGTCGTAAAAATTTTTCGTACAACTTTAATTGCCCCATTAACCAGCTTGAGCTTATCATTGCGTCTTGTCTTCTTTGCAAATGTACACACACACACACACATATGTACATATAATTAAATATAATGATAATTAAGCCAATCGAAAATTGCATTAAATCGACAACCGTTTGTCGTTCGTCTTGTCTTCGCGACGATCGTTAAAAGCTGATACAACGCGCACATCTAACGTGTATGCGCGCCATTATCTAGATCAAATATACACACTGTCGAGACATCGAATTTTAATTCGAAACAATTTCTAATCATTTCTCAAGATGGAACCCCCCCTCCCCGCAGCATGTCGCTCGGACACTTTTCGAAACGAGAAAAACGTACGGCACCGCCTTCTTGACCGACATTTAATATCTGACCGCTCTTATTATCCTCGCCGTGACGTGGCTATTAACTCGCCGCGGGATAACGAAATCTCGAGAGGTCCGTTGGAATTTATAAAAATAACAATTTTGAAAAAAAAAAAAACATAAACCTCCCCGCACTGTCAGTTTTAATAAAACTCTTCATATATCTCGGTAACTCTTCATTATATTTGAAAAGAAAGCAATGAGATGTGAAACATCTTGGCGAACTAATACCTTGTCTCTGTGAAGACTCGTCCGAGAGCTACACGAGTTCTATAACGAGAGAAGAACGGAGTTGCATCCCGATGATTAATACATTAAATTGCATTAAAATTATAGCACATCGTAAATCACGATAATATTACGCGATAAGCAGGAGAATCCGCTTTGACGTGCCGCTTTGTCGCTGGAAGAGGCTTGAAGAGAAAGAGAGAGAGAGAGAAAAAGACAAAGAAAGAGAGAGAAAGAGAGAGGCCTCAGGATGCTGGATCTTTTCGGCTGACACCCGATACGTTTGGCCCCCATTATTATTCCTAACGTGAGGCGGCTATTAGCCGCCTACCGGACAATCGACGCCGATACCGGCAACTGGAACACACCGCGAGAGAGAGACGCATCTCACCGACCGAAACGAGAGAACTGCCGTGTTTCTCGCGGCGGTCGTTAAGCCGGTCAGATAAATCGCGACGCCCAGAAAGTAGAAGAAAAAGAACTCGAACGAACGCGAGAGTTCGATAACATTTGCATTATAGCTCGTTCCGCGAATTGCATAACTCGAAGAAACATTTCACGTTTGTTGGAAATTGTTTTGTCCAGATTCCTTTTTACGTCGAAGGAATCCTCGGGAGAGGATTCTCTTTAATTATTTGCAATTGTGTGATTTATTTTTTTAATTTTACATACGTTGAAAAGATAAAGAGGACGAACACACACACACACAATGTCTCGTTCCTCACAGCGCTTTATTGTAAAGCCGAAAGTTTCTATTTCTTTCTGCAATTTTTAGAAGATATTTCTTTAGCTTTCCCGTTTGAAATTATTCAGGCGTATACTTTTCTCATTTGAAACGCACGAGGAGAGAAAAAGCAAAGAAGAAAAACACACACTCCGTTTCTATTGAGAAACGGAACGGAAAGCGGCATCTAATTATCGATTCGAGAGTGTCATTCAAACGCTACGTCGCTTTGCACAATTAGGAATTAATGACCGATAGAGAGGGAAACGCGCGCGACGCGGCGACGCCGAGGGTTTTGTGTGTGTGTGTGTGTGTGTGTGCGTGCGCGTGTTTGTGGAAAAACGCGCGTTCGCGTGAAAAATCACGTACGAGCGGCCTTCCCCGCGCGCTCGCTCGTGCGTTATAAATTCCAATTGTTTAATGTGCGCCGCCGCTCGCATACGCGCTTACCGTCGCGGAACCAGATCCGGAAAAGATATAACAGGTTTATCTCTTGGCGTGACTCGTACGACGGGACTTGAAATGAGGATAATAAGGCCGCGCTCGGCCACGGCTTACGTGCGCCCCTTGCGCGTCCGCTGCGTGCGAGTGTGTGAGAACAGGTGCGCTTCATTTACCGCGTCAAAATGAGCGAGAATCTCTCCGCGCGGAGAGAGAGAGAGAGAGAGAGAGAGAGAGAGATTCTTCTTTCGCGGCGTGCAATTATTCCCTGATGGATATTGATTTATGCCGTAACGCTTGTCAGAAGGCGCAACCTAAGCACGAATGAGTAACGAGTGTGAAAAATGTGACGTGTGTGTGTATATCACGTAAAAAATCAGTCAGTTTGCGCGTTCGAGAGAATCGAGAACGCTAAAACGTTAAGATGACGTTTCCTCGACAGGATGAGACTTCTCTTTAATGAATTTTCCAATTTGCTTGCGCGTTTCGACACGTCGCTTTTTCATTTCTCACCGAACAGCAATTTTTTGAGACATTGGCGCCGCCGGTGAGATTGGGTTTTTTTTTTCGCATCTTCTGATGCGTTCACAGCACTGGTTCGAAAATAAGGGCTAAGTTGTTCAAGAACAACTTCGGTAATTGCATCACACGCGTTTGAGTGTGTGTTATAAGGCGTTTGACTCGCCCGTGCGCGCGGCATTTAAAGGAGCGAGCACACATTCCGGTACGTTCGTTCGTCTCATTTCAGTTTATTTCGGTCTTAAACGGATAATTTGCTATAACAGACGACGCCGTCAGTTCAGTTCCAGGTCTTCTGTCTTCCGCTCAATTCGTTTCGTTTCCATCAAACGCACCGTAGGCAAAATGTGCGCGAGAAGTGATTTGCACATTCGTACGTTGTCCTCTCCCGTTAGCTAACGAATCGGCTGAGAATTATCTTTATTTCCAGTTTTATTATTATTTTTATCTCGCAAACTGTGAGAGATGACAAGCCGAAACTATAGTAAAACGCCGCGAAATATATACAATATCGCGAGATCTTAAATTCAGATGTTTTGCGATGTCCGAGATAAAGATCAGAATCATAGTAATCGACGTTTAATCGTGATATAAATTCGAATTTATCTTTTTTTTTTTCATCAAAAATTAAATTCGCACTGATTCATGCCATTGACGCGCAACGAACTTTTATAAAAAAATCTCAACAACTGCGCAATTGGATAAATTTTACATATTTTTGACAGACAACTTAATTCACATAACTCGTTATACGTTAAATATATCCGTCGTAATTAAATACTTACGATCAAGAGGCAATCTCTTTCCTTTCCTTTCAACATTGCCCTCGCACAAACGAACGAAATAAATCAACATCGAGATTAATATTGAAAAAAAAAAATTGAAAGAAAAAAAACAACATTAGCATTTTGTAAGGATTCGAGCGATAGTTCGAGCACTGAAGACTAGGATTATTAAACGGCACCGAATTTAATACAACGAATAAAGACAACTTTATTCACTGTGATTTAAGATACTTTATTATACAACGTCTTTTTAAGCGCGCGGTTACAACTGCCAAATAAGAGACGACTCTGTTGGCTGCTCCCTAGCCGATTGTTTTCACGCGAATCGATAAAATTCGATAAAATCCCGAATTGTCTAATTCGAAAGATGTTTACCGGCAGTTCGATTCACGCAAAAAATTCACGTGAGTCGAAAGTGCACGCGATACACAGCCGTTGCTGTGAAAATATTTCTGAAAAATTCCTTACAATTTCATCTAATGTTGAAATTATGCAAAAATGATGCAAACTTTCTAATATTAAACGTTGCATCTTGTAAAATTTTAGTTTCTTTTATAAACGTTAATCCTCACGTTCAGACGGCGACGACATTGAATGACCCTTTTATGACACGGACGCGGCGGCGTTGCCTCAGTCGCGGTGCAAACGCGAGTAAGCGGCCAAGGCAGCGGCCTCAGACAGATAGACAGAAGCAAGCACGGAGGCACCTGTCTGTCCCTCCACTCAGTGGTACGCACGACGAAGGAGGGGCCCGGGAACGGGCACTGGATATACCCCGCTTCGCGGTTCAGTACCCCGTGTACGTTCACGCTGATAAGACCTTCTTATTCTAATCACACGACACCTGGCGCGCTGATAGCAAACGCGCGCCTTGTCGCCTCGAGCGCGAGTAAACGCGCGCAATCGTCGCGTTCAATCACCGGTGGTTCCTGGCGATCGATCGTCCTTTCCGATTTCCGGTGCGCGTTGTCATCGAAGCAATTTCCTCACGTTTCGTTTCACTCGTCGCGCAACACAACATTTTCGCGATAATAGCTGCTGCATTTTTTTTTTTTTTTTCGCTAGCGAAAATACAGTTGGTGAAGTTGTGAAGGTGGTGAACGCGCGAAGTATCACTCGCGATATGTAAATTAGACGGCGATATCGTTTTCAGCAGATGTCAGATCTGCGTTGGACGATATTGGCGATGTTCAGGTGACTCTCTTTTCGGAGAACCGATTGATTAAGTTCTCAAGTAATTTTAATTTTTTTTTATCTAATCTCTTACGATCGTTTTAGATCGTTTTTGATTTTCGAATCAAATACGCTCTGTATAATCACATGTGACACACAATTTTTGAGAGATGTATTAAATATTCCTCTCAATGTATAATATTTTCTCCGCTTCCGTTATATTTTATAACCGCTCGGTTTAATTGCGACACGCGTGTTTAATAACGCACACAGCAAATAATTATCGCAAATAACTATCTGTCTCACACACATTTCTTGGACAGATCGCATCGTGCGACAGATGATAATCAGCTGACCATAAATTGACGTACACACGCTGTACCTGCTAGGAAAAAAAAAAAATAACTATTTAATATTTTATAAGCGTAACGTTGAAGACGCACGAATATCAATTAATTATTATCGCGAGTAATAATAATCATCATCATCGATCTTGTCAGGAGATTTTTTTGTAACCGTAGCCACACGAGCATTTCATAAATTTCACTTGAAGGAATTCGATATTGGAGGTATGCGAGATATTTTTGAGTCGGAGCGCGCGCGAGTTACGTAACAACAATCGTCTCGATCGAACCTCTTTCAGCTACCGCATCTTTTCCTTCTTTTTTTTTTTTACCACACGGATGCAATCCACGTTGAAAACGCACGCGGCGAAGTTGCAGCAAGTTTCCGCTTCCGGCGGTTTTGATTGTCGCGATCTCCGGCGGAGATCGTTGCGCGGTGAAAGCGAGTGTGCGAAACCGCGAAATCGCAGTTCAGGTGACAACAGTCCTTCCTCTCCGCGACGAGTGTGTTGTGTACAAGTGTTCGAAACGAAAGGGTCTCGCACGATCGGCGAGAGAATCGAGAGACTTTAAGAAACATGAACTCTGAAGAAAAACGCGATTTATGTCGGCGGTGACCGAATGTTGAGAGGATTTTCAAGAAAACCGAATCGGCAGCATCACGAAAGGTAAGCCGAAAAAGCTACGTCAATAAATTTGCGAAAAGAGAAATACGACGCGAATCAATCAACAACGTAACGTAAAAGCAAAAGGAGCGATTCAGCGACAATTACAATTTTTTTTTTTTTTTTAATTAAATACGATCGATAAGCGAAATGAGATGCGATGTGCGTATTGTCATGTTGCGCTCTCTCGCCGCGGTATTTCTTGTATATCTGCACACGCAGTTACCCTTCGACGATCGCGTCATTAACTGCACGCAATTCACGCAATTGTTTTCTTTTTTTTCCGCGTTGCAATGGAAATACCTTCGCTCTGCGAAATCCAGAGCTCCCATTCTCGAACGGGAACGAGTGCGCGCACACGTTTGTTTTGGAGCATAAAATACATACACGAGAAATATTTTTAAATTCTACTTGTACGACCGTCGGGACACAGATCAAGATAAAACAGTATTAAAAACAGTTTCGCATATGACGAATAAATGCAAGATTGGGATGTTACTCCGACGTCAGGGAAACACCTGAAGGATGAAATTATATGTACGGCACGCATCCACCTTTCAACAAACGATTAATTTACAATGCGGGAAGTAGCGACGATAAAAACAAACGCCTTTTCCTTCACTCCTCGCCGGCGCTGCGCATTTCCGCGTTTTCGTATCGCGCGGGACGTCTGCGTACGTCCCGCCGCGGCCATTTCACGGCGCACTTATTTAACGTTAACGAGCCGTGTAACGAAACTCGTGTAGCGCATAATCCGACGATTCCCAGCCCAATTTGCCGCTAAACAAAACGCATTCCTCGCAACGTCACGTTCCTCGCGCTGCCGCGTGCGCGCGCGTCCTCCGCGATTTAACTGCGAGAGGCCCTTCGCCGATCGTACCCTGAGGTATTTCCGATGCCTATCGTCTATGGGAAGCTGCAATTATTCGTCCCCTCCGCTCCCTTCTTCTCCCCGCGCACTATTAATTAGTGACTAATTACTCCCCTCGCGAACTGATTAAGTAAACTGCCAATTGCTCGCGAGTCGCGATGGGCATCAAAGGAGGTTGAACGAACCTGCCAAGCAAATACGCGTTTTCCTGTATGAAGACCTTTGCCGTTTTGTTTCTTTTGAATTCTTCAAAAATTCAATTCAAAAGATGAAGAGGCACTTTCTCTCATTCGTCAACTTCGGTTAGCTGAGGCTTTATTTTATCAAAGTAAATCAAATCTCTCTCTCTCTCCCGTAAATTAAAAAATATTACAAAAAACTTATGGGAAAATAAAATATACAATTGACAATATTTCAAAAAGAATCAAATTTTCTGCAAACGTGTTAAAATAGTATTTTTTGCACGTTTCGCTGCGCTTTGTTTCTCCGAAGAGCATATTCTCGATCGAATAGAGACGATCGTCTATTTTTCCCGCTTCGAAAGAGAGGCGGAATGCGAAATCGCCGGATACCTTTGAGCAAAGCGGAGCAGAAGCCGAGTCTCGAAGGTCTCGTAATACGTTGCTCGCTCGCCAAACGTTTCTTAACGCGTGCATGCTAATGCGGTGTAAAATTTGACGCTGCTTGCTGCTGCGGAGAGAGAACTAGTCCCGACGAGGTAAACACACCGTTTGATGCTCTCGGTGCACAAGATAAGGACAATATTCAAACTGGTGTAATTTTAGAGCACTGGATTTTCGACACGCAGATGTGCGTTTTATGACCGCTAGTTAGAACATGATGAATTTTTTTTTTTCTTTTTAATTTTGTAGATATGAGAAACGTCTTCGGGTTCGTGTGTTAAAAACTAATTAATGTAGAGTATTCGGCCGATAGAAACCTGGGTGCAGGGTCTTTTTTTTTGCAATGATACAAACGAGTTGCGTGTCGAAACGTTTCAACTTCTAGATAAGTCATCTTCAGTCGACTATAATAATTATAATAATGGGTTAGATGTACAATAAAATACAAAATCAATAATGGATCAAATTTAGATGGTTGAAAAATTACAAAATAACGTCTCACCGATGAAAGGATCAACACTTCAACATCATTAAAATTCGATAGACGTGCCTTGTTTGACGAGTAGGCGAGAACTGAGCGGCAAAACAAATTGTTTTTTTTATTCCGCGAGAAAATTGAAAATCATCGTAAAAAAAAAAAAAAAACAATTGATAAAATCCTGCAACGTCTATTCTCGAAAATTGCTAAAAAGCGAGACATATTCTACTCTCTCTCTCTCTTGCAATTACGCAGTTGTTTCTTTAATTTGATTTCAATATCATGAAAATATGCTCCGCACACCGCATTTTCCGGTCGCATTCACGAAACACGAGAGTACGCGGGTATTGTTACTCGAAGAACCAGTTCTAGACACGCCCGTTTCCGAAGTAATTCTTCGCGGTGTGTGTTCACTCCGTGAACGCCGCGCGCGAGCACACGGCGACTCAACGCGCTAGTTACTCGCTGTATTATGTTGACGTATGTTTATTGTAACGTTTCAAACTATAATATTTCAAGCCTCATTTCCACGCCATTCAACCCTCTACTTCCAAATACTTACACATTTTCCGTCCCACGCCCAAACTCGGAAAGATACTCGGTCGAGAACGGAAATCCGCCGATTGCGCTCGAAGGATTTTACGACGCGTCGATCACAGATCGGAGGGACAAACAACAATATGAAGTTTATAAATAAAACTGTGTGTACGCCGCTTGTCGGAAATTTTTGATTTACGCCACTTGATGTGAATTAGTCGCAACCGTAGATAAATGCAAGTAAAATGTGTAAATTGTAGTTTTGTGATTAGATAAATAAAAAGCTAAGACCCACGGCATTCATTCGGTTTTGGCTCTTGTCTACCGCGTTTGCTTCCAATTTACCGTACCGAGAAAATTTTTTACGCGCCGTGTAGCTTCTCTTATCGACAGACATCGCGACTCGCGGCATGAAATCGCGGACCGTCTATAATAATACGCTATCGAATTTCCTTAATCGCAAATAATTACGGAGCTTCGTGCAACAACAACAACAACAACGGTAAAGCCCGGGCGTTTCGAGCATACCGCTCAGTATGTCTTACACAGCCGTGCGGCTGTGTAATTTCCGATTCAACCACCGATATCGCCAATCATTACGTGCCCTACGAACTATTCCGACTCTACAATTTCTATCGCGCGCAAAAATGCACACACGCCATTATTCTCTCAAAGCGGCTTCGTATCAGAGGAGAGAATCCTCTGTCATTCGCAGCTCGAATGGGAAATTTCTTTCCTTTCGTTAAACTTTCGTTCGCAAAAACGCGAATTATATTTTGCAATGAATAAAAGTAACGTACATCTTCGCGCTCGAAAACGCAAATCTTTAGTTGCACAAGAGAAATCTTGAAACAAACTTTTTTTTTTAACACTTCAACGATCAAGAATGACCGATCGCGAGAAATAAACGTTTGAAATATCACAACATTATCATATTTTTTGCTTTCCTGAATTTTATCACCTTTTAGACTTAATAGCCCACACCGTGCCATTATCTTTTATTACCGTTCTAATCGCTGGTATTAAAGATAAGAGAGCACGAGTATTGAGATTTTTTTTCTTTTTTATCCATCCATCCATCCACTCGGCTGCTTAATCAGGCATCGAGCTTAAATGCACTCGCAATGATAATGATCAATTGCAACTGTGTGATTTTTCCAACTTCTCCACAACTAAATGCCTCGTATAATCACGTATGATTTTACGTTCACTTATTAATCAATATATGAAATAATTAAATAAAAAAAAAGAGATGTATTTCGATCATCAAGTGAGAAAATCGCTTCTTCGGCCAATCGCAGGCGTCAATAATAAATCTCCATTTTCACTTCGAATCTCGAATCGGTTGTGATTATCATAATTTCTGCATGTGATAGCGAACACGGTGTGGTCGAGCAAATCGGCAGCAGACCCTCGCTGTCTTTGACCTTAATAACATCGACGCCAAAGACCTTGCCATAGAGGCTGCGATCAAAGTTTGCGTCAGCGATTGCCCAATTGAATATTTATGTGGAGACGTAAACGAAACTAATTCTAAGGTGGAGAAGTTTTTACGAAATTTATATTTTCACAAGTCTTCTAAAGATCCAAAATCAAGTCTAAAAGGTGATAAAATTGGAAGACAAAAATTATGATAACGTTGTGATATTTTAAATGTTTATTTCTCTCAGTCGGTCATTCTTGATCGTTGAAGACTTAAAAAAACAAAAAAAAAAAAAACATTAAACATCGGGATCTTACGTACACAAGTGATATCCAAAAGATGGCGGGAGAGTTGGAATTAAAACGAGATTAAAAAGCACATGATCTTCGGACGATTATAAAAAAAAAAAGCGACAGGTAGAGGATTTTTCGAGAAACAAAAACAAATGGAAGTAAAACACATCAACGTGATCAACGCGCGACGATGCGACAGAAGTAATAAAATCAGCAAGTCGGCGAATCATTAATCGCCGCGAAGAGCGCGGCGATTAACTCCGAATCCACGAAACGCGATGAGCATTTATAAATTCTCCTCCAATCCCGCCGCTTATTTCCGCTCACGTGGCAAGGTAACGAGATGCTAATCCGCGGCGTGTTGGATGCGCGCGCGCAACGAGGAATAACACGTTCTTTATCGCGGCGGCGCTATCGTATACATTTTTTAATGCGAGATACGTTCACGCCGCGGAAAAGCAAACAGCGATGATGTAGCGGCGCGTTTTGTGCGCGATACTCTGAACATAAGTCACGGAACAATAGAGTTGGCACTTTATGTCTCTCCGCTGAGTGTCTTGAGTTACGACGCCGTGAGTTTTAACGAGTCGACGTTACGTTCGGCGTTACGTTCTTTCGGCGCAATCAGCGGGTTTAAAATTCTCGCGTGCGATATCGCCACGGCCGAGACTTTACGACGATGGGTCCGAGATTCGCTATTTGCGATAAAAACATTGCGAGATAATTAACCCATTAGTCATGCGCGCGGGTATTTGTTTCGCGTCGTCATTAGAGACTCTAGAACTAGTCACGAGTACTCGCTGTTGCACTCGCCATGTTTCGAAGCCTGTACAAGTCCTCCGCGTGTGAATAATTCGCAAATCGTAGACTACGACTACGGCGAATATAGTAACATATAACGTAGAGTCCGCGAGTGGAGTTTTTCATTATTGAATTTCGCTTGTGAAATCTCGCGAATAAATCAAAGTCGTATCTGCGATAAATACTGTAATAAAAATTTTTTTTCACAAGATATCAAGTCGGCAAGTTCAATCAATCTTGCAAGTTCAATCAATCTTGACTCTATTGAATTTCGATCTCTTGTTCGATCTGTTAATAAATAAATCAAAATTGTGCATTTGCATAAACTGTAATAAAAATTCTTCTCACAAGGATATCGAGTCGGTACAAGTTCGATCGATCTCGACTCACGCACTATTTGTAGTGTCCGCATAAAATATATCGATCATATAGACACAATTTCTATTGGGTAATTTTTTTATTTCTTGTCGAATATTCGCGCTTCGTATTGACACACCGAAAACCCAACAGACACACACTTCGCATTCAGACACACATCCACCGGAGATTTTTTCGATTGGGGCGCGACCCAAACCACACAATCTCATGTAAGCGAAACGGTGTATTTGAATTCCGACAACGATTGGAAACCGATTCCTTGTAAGACGCGCGCCATTGTCTGTACAGTTTTCGACGACGACGCCCGGCTCGTCGAAAAATCGACATGTTCGTTGATTATAATCTTCCGACACGATGATTTAGACGCCACCGGAGGAGCTTCGGACGAACAAACGGATCTCGACGCCGTTAGTCACTCGTTCTTAGTTTCGTGGCTTCTGGCGAAGACGCGCAGGATGCGCGTGATTTATGTAAATAGCGAATGCTGCTGCCCGCCAGCGCAAGATCCACTCTCCCGAGGTGATTCTCTTCCGCTACGATGAGGAGCCGAGACTGGGATGCTCATACGATTGTGTGTGTGTGTCGGACAGGACGATTGCGCGCAAACTTTATGGGAGATTGCCGGTGGCAGTTGGTGTGCGCGTTTCGATGATTTAACATGAAAAGCAATTAGTTGCTTCAATAAAAATTTGAATGCGAATGTTTCAGATCAGAACTTAGAATTCGCTTTGATCGATCGTGTCGAAAGATTTCGCGGATATTTCGCGCAGATAAAAATTGAGATTTTTATTTTATTTTTTTTATAAATCGTTGAAATCAATATTCAATATGTACGTGACGATGACATTTGTGCGTGGAGAATTAATTCTGGGAACACAATGCCATTTGTGGCCGCGCGACGAAAGGGAATTCCTCGGGAGATTAAGGCGCAGTAAAACTTACGGCGGGGACGCACATTCGTCTGCTCGTTTGGAGCAGACACGCGTGAATACGGCGCGCGGCTTTGTGAGAGATGTTCCTCTCCGAGTTCGTTAATTTGTAACCGGCTCGCGGCGTGCACGACGTGGGAGACGACAACATCGCGACGTAATCCGCCGAGCAAACGAAGTTACGATAGCGTAACAAAACAAATGAACAAAATGACAACAGAGACGCACGCTCGGTCGGATCTCAAAGCGAAATAAAAGCACGACATCTCGTGTGATTCAGTTACCGGAACACCTTGGCAAAGCGCCACACACACACACACACACAATTTTATGCAACAAATACAAAAATTTCCATATGGACGTCTTAAGTTTACAAATAAGAGAGAGAGAGAGGGGAGAAAACGATATTTCAGCTGTAACACAACTTTGAACGTTTACATTTTAGTAAAAACAAAAGACCTACACTTTCGCGAGTACAAAACCGGTAGAGCTTTTTTCTCTCCACGTGTTGAGAGGTTCAGGTTTGTTTGAATAGACGGAGCGTCAATATACACGGGCGTCCATGTGGCGCCCGAGTTTGTCATGTTCTCATTATAATATCGCGCAATTTAATGTCATATCGTTACAAAAGAAAAAAAAAACCGTCCCGATATTTCGTCCGCATTAATTAAACGCCTGGATAACAGTTGGAGATCTGAATACCGGATTCTCTCAAGAACGATCTTTTCCCATGATGCATCGTTCGTAATTACGGCTCATCATCTTACTTAACAACGTATCAGTAAGTTTCACTGCTCACTTTATAGCTCGAAATGAAACATTAACCCCGTAATTAATCAATATTCGATGCTGCGCAAAGCACCATCAGCACGTTACTGCCTTTGCGACTTAAAGTGATATGTCATTTAATCAATTTTGTTGTTATTTGCGGGGAAAATCGAGCAATAAATATATAAAAATAACGTGAAACACGTTTACGTAAAGCGTGTAAGATGCTAATAAGGCAATTTGCGTAATTTAATTTATAAAAAAAAAAAATAATAAAATTTTTAAGAACTTCTTCTAATGGTAACCTGATGTCTCGAAACTATGTGTCGCGTATTAACAACTAACTTGCATTTATTTTATATATTTCCAACTCGATCCAGATTAAAGTTTTTGTAAACAAATATATCAAATCAGTGTGGTATCAGTTAACTGGTTCAATTCAAACTGGTTAAACAACTTTGAGTAGTCGTTTTGTTTCGCGAATCGTCCGTTTTACAAGAAATGGTAATGATTGCAACAATCGCTACTACATATAATCTCGATAAAAATTTACATTTCTGAAGTCTGACGAGAATTGATTACCTTGGCAAAAACCAATAATTTATTCGGCACAGGAAATAATTAAATAATTAAATTTTTCTCTTTTTTTTTTTACGTCTATATATCACTTCACAATTCATTTACATTTATTTTTGTAATATATTTTGTCACAACAACATTCAACGCACATTTGTGTTTCGATTTTATATATCGCAATTGTTGTAAAACCAATAATGAAAACTCGTGATCGTCTTAACTTACTTGAATGAAAATTGCGTTCAACTTCAATTGAATACATTACGTGTCAATTTAATTAATGCAGAGAGAAAAAGAGAGAGAAAGAAAGAGAGACAGACAGACAGAGAGATAATTAAACTATATACGTTCTGATTACCGGTCTCGTTCACACATTACGTCAGTCAAAAGCCATTAGCATCGCGCATAAGCTTAAAGTACAATGCGCTCGCAGTTATTACGAATGACACGTAATAATCAACGCGTGCCCGCGTAGTCACTGCTTCCAATGAAAATAAGAGAAAATAACTTCAAAGTGCCAAGTGTCTTCTGTTCAAGCGTGCCGTACGCACCGATCGTAACGTCAAACTGCTTGTTTATATCAAAACGTGATATTAAGTCGTTACACGGCTTAAGTAAGGCAAAGGTGAGATAATCGCGAAGTACAAAGTATATATATTTATCAATGTGTGTTTAATGTACTTCAACTAACTTTGCACACTGTGTCGCTTCCTCTCGAGATGTACAAAGGACGTCTTTTATTTTTTTTTCGGCTGATGTCGCACCTGCGAACAGCTGTGACACGTGATAAGAGAAAAAAAAAATCGACGCTCAGCTGGGGGATCTCTCTTTCTCGGCGCTAGATAACACTGGCGCGCATACAGAGCGCACAGTAAATGGGTCAGTCACCTTCGTGAAAGAGAGACACACACGCGTTATATAAATCTTGGCGTTGTAACGCGACGCCATAAAGCGTTACATCGCCGCCGCTTGCTTTATCGCTCTCCGCGCGCGCATTGTGCACGCGTGTGGTCGCGCAAGGTCGGCTTGTAAATCCATCATTCTTTTCACATTACACGCGCGTGTCACGAAAATCGTCGCCTTTTTGAATCGTCGCCCCCCTTCCCACAGAGACAACTTCTTCTCCTCTTCTTCTGTCGAGTTATAGAAGAAGAGAAAAAAAAATATATAACAGAATGTCGTTCAGCTTAATGTTAACTGTTATTTTTACGTAGTATAAAATTCGCTTGTAAATTCGCACCAGGCGTATTATTTGTTGTTAGAAAAACGCGCTATATGTTTGCTACGACTAATTCAATACGCACAGTCGTTACAGAAATCCAATTTGTCGGATGAATCATTCAGAATGAGTACGGAGAAAAATCAAAAAGTTATTTACGATATTCCGAGATATAAGTGCGGACGTAAGATCGCGGACAAAGTTTCGCGAAGCTTAACAGACAATCGAGCTCGATAATCGTGTTCGAAAATGCTCGCGCAATCAGCGTGCAATTAATAGACGCAATTATAGGTAGTGCGAGATGCCATGTACGACTCGAGTATCATAGCACATAGATTCGTTATCGTGTCACTATAATTTATATCTCTCAGCTAAGTGGACGAGATAATGCGTATCGTATTAGATAATAGATTTAAATATTGGTCGCCCGTTCGTAAATATAAAATATTGAGACATCACGCGCTAATTTCATCTGAAATTGCGCCAGTGAACTTCCTCGTGAAAACTTCGAGAGAAAGTGTATCTCTGTTATTTATGTATTTTTTTGATGTGCATCCTACAAGCAATTTATTTGAAACAATTTGAGAGACTAAAAACTTATAAAACAAAATTATATCAAAGATTACTTTTTTTATTTTCGATACGTGGTTCGACTTCTGACTGAGGAGTTTTTTTCGCAATATTTTAAAATTAGTTAGGGAGGTATACGGAATCTCTCATATACGTGATGCAAATCTATCATCCTGTATGATTTTAAGAATTGAAATTTCGATTCAAAAACTCACGTGTAAAATTTACACGGGAACAAATATATATATAATATATATTTCATAGGTTATATCAAAGATTATCGAGATTTTGATGATGGGTTTTCGATTGAAACCATTGAATTGTTTACACAATCAACTACCTTGACTTCACTTTCTTTGTGAAAAAGTTTTTTCGTCCATTTCTCCGACAACAGCAATGACATCGCGTACAATATTTCCCTTTCACTCCGATCCAGCTACCGCTCATCGCGATCCCACTTATCTCACGAACGAACGTGTCCGCTCCCCGTGGTGTTCGGAGGGCGACACACAAAAGAGACGCGCGGTGTTAGACAAGCGTTTCGGTGTGTGAAATAACAAAAGTGTGCGAGGTCAAGAGTTACTTAAAGAACAAATCTTCAGACGCGCTCGTCTTCCTTCCTTCCCAATAGATCTCGACAGAAATCTCTCGATCCCTGGCGTTTCTATTCTTCGCGCCGCGTCTATAAGTCTCACCCGGCAGACGGGAAGCTCGCGCTACGATGATAGATGGAACTTGTTGCCTGCCTTCTTCCCCTCTTCGCGGACGAGATCAAGAAGAATGACTGCGCGTCTGTCCGACCGCGTCTATCGTCGCGTCTCGTAATTGCGTCCGACTGCACGTAATTCCCTTCGATATTATAGTCACGCGCGCGCGCGATTTCGTCAATTCCCTTTGAAGACCTCGTGGCGCGCCTCTTTTTCGCGCGTCTCTTTTTCGATCAATCAACTTGAGCGCGCGGAAAAAATGAAAATGTGCACGAACACGTGCAATATTACATTTCAGATTTAATTCTTCTCAAACGTATTCTGAAAATCCGGATAAATCCGCAATACGTTACATCCGCAACAACAGCATTTGCGAGCGGATACGTCCGCCTACTCTAAAGAATTAATGCCAATAAAATTTTCGACTACATTCTGAGTCTTGGAATTATGTGGGTCATATCTTAGAACGTTGCCCCGCGAAATCCTTGTAGCAGATGCCTCGTTAACGCTCGCCTTCATCGGCGGACGCCGGCTCGGCGTTCTCATAAGTTCGCGGTCATATGGGCGTATGCCCCCGAACGTGACACCGCTTATGCACGTCCATCTCGTTTATATTGTAGCAAAAAGCTGTTTAACGCCTCTGTAACCGCGATAATCCCCGTCGCGGCGTCTTTTCAATCACCCGTCGCGCTACTTTTAGTCGCGGCATATATACGGCAAGTACGGCGTATTGTGCAGCGTAAAGCTGTGGCTAATGAGCAGTCTGTAGCGCTAATTAATGAACGAAATAAACGACGCGAGTGACGCCGCGTCACTCCCAGTTTCGCGCAACGCAAGATAGGGGGGGGAGGGGAGGGCGGAGATGCCCAATTAGACGTGAAAAATTTATACAGACGGGCCAATAAACTGAATAATGTTGATCGTTGAACGAGGAATAAAATCGGTGAAAAAATGTTAATAGGATTTCACGAAAATTTTAATTAATTCCGCTGGAACGGCCATGTGGGACATAAATCATATGTTTAATGTAAATTTAATTTTTTTTTTTTATACTGAAAAAAATGTTGTATTACTGCATTACATCTTTCTCGAGACTCTCTCTCTGTTCGAGATCCATTTAAATTTTCGCAAGGCGACACCGCGACGTTCAAATGAATGTCCTCGTTAGCTTTATAACATCATACGCGCGAAGCTGAAAAAAAGTAGCAATGTCGTAAAGCAAAACAGAGAA
Organism: Pseudomyrmex flavicornis; assembly: GCA_014825475.1. Taxonomy (NCBI): domain Eukaryota; kingdom Metazoa; phylum Arthropoda; class Insecta; order Hymenoptera; family Formicidae; genus Pseudomyrmex; species Pseudomyrmex flavicornis. Next base: position 29,761 of record QVNW01001816.1, read on the forward strand.
AGAGAGAGAGGAAAGTAACTCGCGATGATATCGCTACCGATCGTTTGAGTTACGCCTTCAATTTCCTGCGCCACAGAAATGAAATAGAGATTCCACTCGCGCCCGCGATGAAACCCGCGCGAATGTGTCGCGCGCGTTCAACTGCGGCACAACGACAGTGATGACAAAATTATGCGTTAGATGTATGTTGTTATCGTAATTACGGACACGAAAGAGCGATTTTTTTCCGCTTTTTACGACGTCGACGTGGATTATCGCGGCGCGTGACGCCGCGTTTTATTTCAAATACGTTACTGGCCTGGTGAATGAGAATCGTGTGTGAAACGGTACTGCGATACGGCAATCGTGTGTAACTTACACCTGTCGACTAGGTCGAGACAATATCGCCGAACCAAATCTTTCACGTGAAAGGCACATTCATTGCTACACTGACAGACTTCTGCGTGGATGTCATTGCGCAATAGCGTTTGATTTCTTATCATCCGGCAATAGTTGAAGGACAAAAAGAAAAATTATCATTAATTTGCTGCCTGGTTTTAATTTTATCGTCGTGTTTGTGTATGTACTAAATATTTGTGTATGTAAATATAAATTCGTGTCGGATTAGACTAATCGGATGATAGTCGTCGTAATTTTTGAAATATAAAAAAAGAGATATTGGAGGCCGTGTGTTTTACGCCACTTTGATCTCGTCGAATGGCAATTAAAAACACGGCAATAAAAAGTGAAATAAGCATTTCTAGTTGTGTAGCCAGCTTAAGGCACCACACGTCTGTTGCAACATGACTCACCGTGTTGTCGACTGACAGTCGAAACCGCAAGATCATTTTGCAATGATTTTTACGCTCTTCGACTACCCCTATTGCTGTTGCACAATGCAAGAGATTCTAATGCGTGTTGAAAAAGATTTGATCTCTGTAAATACTACGCGAATTTAATTGTTTCTGAAATTTCGACTCATTCGAATAGTTTGTTTCAGTGATTTTTTCAAAAACTTATAAAGTTATATATATTTGAGATATAATAGCTTACGAGATATTTTGCGAAAAACGTTAAACCATCCCGAGAACTATCTGTAATTTGTCTCACGGAAAATTAATTTACTGCTTGTTCTCGATTTTCTTTTTTTTTTCCCTCCGACTGACGAGACTACAATTTGTCATTGGTCAAATTGCATTTAAAACTATCGCGCACTATCGTTTTGCATTAGAAGACGATAAATCTCGCGCTGTTGGCGCAGCGATAATTTATGCAATCGCACATGTCGCGCTCTGAGTTGATTGATTTCATTTATTTCCCAATGCTCGTTACATACACACAGTCTCGCGCACGTACCGAAATTAGAAATTCTCTCGAGTGTCAAGTCGACCGGCGACTCACGCGATTGAAATTATTTATGACGGATATTACGGCGAAGTGAAAATCGAAAATCGGAGCGAAGACGCTGCTGCTGCTGCGACAACGATTTACTGAATGCGCGTAATTTAAACGCGCGATGTAACAGATTTTTAACGAAACAAACGAGAACGTTTCCGCCGCGTGAGACGCAACTCACGGCGCTTTTCATTAAACACGTTACGATGTATTTTCTTGATGCATTTTAATTAATAGAAATCGAATTTTATCAATGCGCCATCTACGGTGCACGCCTGTCGAGAACATAAACAAAGTCTTGGGCCAAGAAATAGTAGTTTGATCTAAATTAAAATATCTATATCAAAATATATCAAGAAAATAATTTTTTTTTTCAATATAAAAACTCATAAGCATATAATTTCTCGAAGAAATACTCTCAAGATATAAATTTGAGACAGGTAGGAAATTACAAAAACCTATTTCCTAAAATGTTTGATAAAAAAGCAAGTCTTTTTATCAAAACATTATACGTATAAAACACACTTTTTTTTTTTAAGTTCTGTCTAAAAAGTAACTACTACATTTTCACAAAATCTAGTGTGTTTCTATATAATACAAAAAAATATAAATTTGAGACAGGTAGATAATTAACGTCAAAATTTGAGAATTTATTCGCGTAATTTTTCACGAATCTCTGCTGCAGCGCCATCAATCGCAAAAATTCGTGTTTGCGAACGTGGTTACGTTGCAGCATTCAAGTTCAAACAATCTCAGTTTCTTGTTTACGATCAGCAAATATTTGCAAATTAACATATTAATAACACACATTTCGATTTTGTTACTTTCATGCGCAGAAGAATTTTCGGTGCGTGTGTAAATCTGAAGTGCATTATGCACGCAGTTGCACATGTATTACAATTGCTTCATTCATTCCTCTCTTATAAGAGAATCATTGACTCGACCACTTTACAAACAAAAGCGCAAACACCTCGTTGCTTCTCCGTCCTTTCGCGAAGGATTTGCTTACTCGGTATCCTGTTTCACGTCTGCGAGCCATTTGCTCGCCGACTGATCGAATTATTCCGAGAGCGTTTGCTCAATCGATACCCGACCCGTGGCCTTCCTTGCTAATTATATATGGCGCCAAACTGCGATCGCGACAATCATCGTCGTGTAAGACAATGACGTTTTTTCCTTAGTAGATTCCGCTCAATGCTGTTACTTCTCACTTTCTTCTTTTTTTTTTTTTTTTATGTCACAAAAGTGCTAACTTTCGTTTGCACTAATCTATGTATAATTTTTATTCTTTCTCGAAATTTATAACATATTCTCTCTCTCTCTCTCTCTCACATTTTACATAAAAAATATTGCGTATATAAATTCTCATGACTACTCGACTTGTTAAACATTCAAAATATTTTTTTTGTTTTTTGCCCGAATTAGTTCTTCGAAATCGATCTCGAAATTGTTAAATGTGTCAGACGCAGTTTCCTTCTTTGATATTCGGGATTTATATCTCTTTGCCCTCGAGGCAAAAGGACCGTATTATCATACGAGATCGGTACAACTGTTCTTCCCACAAGGCGTCGAGAGAAACACCCATGTCATCACTCTCTCGACACATTCTTCTGCCATTTTTCACTCCAGTGATGAAATGTCTTACGAGTGTTGCTTCATCGAAACGCCATTCGATGTGATTATCATATCTTATATTTATTATTCGTCCGGTGAATATGAAGATGTTATTTTTATCTGTCCTTGCTCATTACCTTGCGCACTCATTTAAACGAGACGGTTTTTTTTTGTGATAAGACGTGCGGAAAATTCAGCAACAGAACGCTCCCTGACACTATTTGCGTTTACGTAACGATGATGACATACCGCCGGCGACAAAGAAGTGGAAAAAAAAATATATTGCACGAGGATGCGCTGTTGACAAATGGATAAACGAAGCAAGCGGTATATGTACAGGCAGCTTATCTGTTTGTTCCAACAGGTTCCATTCTCCTCTTATCTTCGCTTGATATAGATACATCGAGTCTAATTGCATAGCAAATATCATTTTTCGCGTCTATCTTTGTACGATGTTCCTTGTATAAATTTCAATTCGGATTCGGATCTGAAAAATTCATTGATTTGTTTGTGTGTAGGATTTGTCTAAAAAAGCAGGAGATTTCAAGTTCCTTTTTTGAAAAGATAAAACGTGAAAGAGGAAAATATTTCTATTAATATCTTTTTTTCTTATTTTCTTCTTTCGCGCGGTTTCATTAAGCGATGCTCGACTCACGGCGATCGCGGATAGACCAGACGCGCAAATAATTGCGCGCGCATTTGTCGAGCGGAGTGATAGAAGATGTGGTCGAGATAATGAATATGTAAATGTAACGGTTCACGCAGAAGCTAGAAGACGTGGCGCGTTACATTATAAGCGCGACGTCTTCATTAATTTGCGATAACTCGCTCGCGCTCTATCTGGCAATAACTGAAATCGAAAAAAAAAACACCTTCATACCGCGGAAAATACTCTTTCGCATCGAAGAGACGAGTTTGTTACAAAACTCGTCATTTTTCCGATTTAATCGTATGACGACCGCGTGCGTATGATGAAACCTGTCTTTAAACCTGTCTAAACTGTAATTCGACGTGTTTACTTCGAAATTTCTCACTTATCCTCGCAGTCGATTCGAGTGAGAGAGAGGAAATAGTTTTGAGAAACGCGTGGCAAGATATCGTGACTGAAGTAGATTCAGTAATCTGGAAATGTTCGCTCAATTGAAAAATGATGGGAGAAAACGACACGAGTGAGAGACAGACAATAAATATCATTCCTGTTTTTTTTTTTTTCTCAAGTTTTCATCGCGTATGAAAACGCGAGAAAACATTGGTATATTAAAGTTCACTCGATTCAGCTAACAAATCTTATTTTTTGTTTTCTCACACACTCGTGCCGCGAGCAGGAGTTGTGTGCAACAGCAATTATCGATCATTTGCACCGCATGAGGCGAAAGTCAATGTTGCCCGCAATAATTGACGATCACGTCAGAGACTGAGAAAC